>JAQIXO010000287.1:0-24211 GCA_034700305.1 Protaphorura armata
TAATTGTGACAATCTGATGAATCTGGATGAAAACTCGTTTCCGTGTCATTGCATGTGAAGTTAGCTGCGGCAATAGGGTCGTCATTTACACTGTTACGATATTCGAAAAATTTTGTATAGTTTTTAGAGTATTGAAATGTGCATGCGTCGGAAAAAAAGTATTATATTCCTACTCTGGCTTTCCATCGTTAACACAATTTGCACCAGTACAATGGCCTGTTGCGGGTGACGGATCTGGTTCAGCAGGTTCCAAGTCTAAACGACCGAAAACTGAAGATGTCAGAAATAATGAAAATATTACAAAGAGTAACATCCTGAAAGTTTCACGTGCAATGAATGAACAAAAAAAAGATAATGAAATCCCCGTACCGCTCCCCTATTTATAAAATACGACTTGATGAGATTTTAATAGTACAAAATACCATCAGAACAATCTGTGTCTTGACTTAATGAATGGTAATTTTAACGACTTGCAATTAGCAATTATGACTAACGAGGGAATGGCCGAACGGGTAACTCACCGATTTCAACCAAACTTTTTTTCTAGATAGGTCATTGTAATTCGTTAGACACGTGTTTTTTTAATTTTCTCGAGGGATACCCGGATGGTTATTTTTTTTTAATTTTTTCGAATTTTCAAAATCGAAAATCCTTATGGCGTACAACATGTGTATTTCGAGTCGACCAAAGAGGGGACTCTTTGTTCTTTTTTATTTCGTCGTTTGAGTTTTCTCAAAAGTACAAAGAGGGGACTTCCGAGTCCCCTCTTTGGTCGACTCGGAAAACACATGTTATAGGCCATAAGGATTTTCGATTTTGAAAAGTCAAAAAAGTCAAAAACCAAATAATTTATTTTGACCCCCCAGGGGTCCGTCGGGAAAATTCCAAAAATACGTGTCTAATGATTTGCAATGACCTATCCAGAAAAAAAATTTGGACGAAATCCGTGTGTTACACGTTCCGCCATTCCCTCGTAAGAGTCAGCCGAGCCGTTGAACTTTCCTGTTTTTCCCATGTTTTGATGATAAGATGGCTAATAATCTCTTCGTGGTTGGATTGATAAAGAATACTATTAATTCTGTGATAGGAAATTAATATAAATTAATCCGCTCATAATTAACGTACATCATTCTGCCTTAAGCTGTGAGATATTTTCCGAATTTCTGCGATCCTCAAAATGTACAGTATTAAACTAATTTTCTTCGTTGCTGTTTGTTCAATAACTTTTGACTTCAGTCAAGCGGTTCTTTTACCCACTGAGCCCAGGAACCCATTAAAGGTACCACCTTTTCAAAACTTAGTACACATTTTTGACAGTACAAAATACAAGGTTATGAGAAGTCGTAGAATAAAAAGTTCTAATTAATTTAAACTGAGAAATCAAAGCGTCTAATCGAGTATCTAAAGTATCTAAACTTGCGGGAAGATGTTATGAAAGGACACACGAGTCAGTTTAATTCAAAACTTGTCTTATTTGCAACACACGTTGAATCAATTTAAGATGTTATGATTTTCTATCAACGAATTCCTTGTCGCACGTCAAATTCCTGTTGAATGATTAATTTATTATCGCTTTCTCAAACTGGAAATGTATGACTATGTTGTAGTCTGGAATCGCTCGACTATTGGGAAGTATTTGGTAGTTGGTTCCTTTTTTAGTAGTATGTTTTTGGCGTTACAGAAACGTTATAGTTTTAGCCATGTAAGGCATTGTTTTACTAAATGCACCATAGATATGCAGAGAAATAGGTTTTAATTTCTAGTTTAGCCCTTCATCAAAAACAATTTTTAAGCAACTATTATAGAAGAAACCCTTACAAAAGTACGAACGCCTGAAAAATGCTGATGACAGAATCCCTCATTTTAGTAATTTCCGGTAATGGTTATCGAAATGTGAATTGTTTTCGTAACTTCCTCAAGTAATGCCAAATAAATTATAAGCGGACCATAAAAACGGAAATAACTGTAAGGCCATGTTCCATCAGGAATTTTTGCACGATAACATTGACAAGTGTGGGCTGGTGAGCCGCCAGTCGCGAAACAAATTATACGCAAGCCTTTTACTCATATTAGCCTGCAGAAACCGGATAATTACATACAGGGTTGTAAAAACTAGGACCTTCCTACCGCGCAGTCCATTTAAATAATCCGTAGTACTGGGTATTCCTTGCAAGACCGATTGTAAGTTGGTCACGCCTTACATAAGCTTGGAAAATTTCCAGCAAATATTTTTATTGATTACATAGATTTCACATTATTTTAGTTTCGGATTCTGACATTATAAAACATGACGAGACTTTGAGAATAACTTCAAAAATGACAAATATATAACGAATCATCTGATGTATTTTCATGCCCATGTCTACAAAAACTCTCAATTTAAAGTCCTTGCTCCAACTAAACTCTTCAATTCAAGAGTTTAATAACAGTATACACCGCAGCTAGTCGTGAAACTATATCCTTGCACTACAAAAATTATATCTATCCTGTCAATGATTGTGATTATTGAACTCAAATAAATGATCAATCAATTTTAAAGTCATCCATCCCCTAATTTCGACCACGTGTTTTGAGTCTCTATCAACAACAACACGATTGAATCCGTAAACACCTACTTTCTTATCATGAACTGTATTGAATCTTGATATTTGTTTGCTGAAGGTTAACACGACCCTAGAGTCATAACCTTCGGCGACATTGAGTATAAAATATCATTTACTAAATAGGAAAACGGTAGCAGGAAAAAATTCTCATTACTTTGATCTTTGGTATTTTCTACCGTCGACCTTTTAGGGAACGCCTGCTCCTCCAGGAAGCCCTTTGCCTCTACCCCAAATATGGAACAGTGGGAGTCAACTAGTATCAATTGATCGAAAGGAAAACTTTGCCTACGAGTCCAATGTCGTCGACTGTTCACCTTTGACCTGGTTTTTCGAAAAATTCACATACGACTTTTTATTCGGACCTTTAGCAAGTCCAGATGAGAGTCTTCCCCTCCTATCAAAAGTAAAAGTACAAATCCCGACGGGGCCAGAAAACCTTTGCAACGCATTCCCCAAACTTGAAATCGACAGAGATTATGAAGCATGTGAGTAATCGTTGTAAAAATGTCAAGGCACAATTACACATTCTCTAACGTTCTGGTACGTTGATAAGAGCTTTTTACACAGATCCAAGAATTCAGCCAAATCTCACTCATGTTACAAAACTCTTAATTTATCCGAGCGTTGTCCATATTCAATTAAGTTTATGCTTGTATCTGGGGATTACGCTTGTAGATTACCCGGATAACTCACAATTAACTTAATTACAGATGGTCTGTCTATCACATCTGACGGAACCAGTGGTTCCGTATTGATTTCTGCAAGTACCGTTTGGGGAGCCCTGCGAGGTTTGGAGACATTTACGCAACTCGTTTTTGACGGTGCCGAAGATGGACGTCACTATTATGCCAATGTTACAAATGTATCAGACTGGCCAAGATTTCCTCATCGTGGGGTCATGTTGGACTCTGGAAGACATTACCTTCCTGAGCGTGTTATTCTTCAAGTATTGGATGCCATGTTTCACAACAAGTTTAATGTTTTTCATTGGCATATTGTTGACGACCAAAGCTTTCCGTTCGTCAGTCAAAAATTTCCAGACTTATCAGCAAAGGTACTTCATTTTTATGACGATACTAGAATTTTAATGTTATGATATTTTATGTATTCATTGTAATATTCACAGGGTGCGTACAATGATAAAGCTATTTACACACCTGCTGCAGTAAAACGAATTTTAGAAGCCGGAAGAGTCAGAGGAATTCGTGTAATCTTTGAATTTGACTCACCCGGTCATACGCATTCATGGGGGCGTGGATATCCTGGTTAGAAATTTAATGAAACATTTTTGTTTTGGATTTTTGAGAAGTAAAAATGGTTTGGATTTTATTTTAGAACTGTTAACGCCTTGTTATGGTGATGGTACCCCTGGTACACCAAGCTATCCGGTATGGCTTATTCATTTTAGTTATTAATTCCATTTCTCACAAGACACAACATAAAATGTCAACTGTCTAATTAACTTAAGCTTACCAAATTCATAAAATGACCAACAGGATCATGCTGCTTATGAAAATTTGGATCCCACCAAAGAATTCACATATGAATTTACGAAGGAATTATTCACTGAAGTTCTAAATGTTTCTTATGATGAATACATTCACCTTGGAATGGATGAGGTTAGTGATTGCTATAAATAGTATGACTTTGTTTTCTGTGATCACACTCATCCGCTTTCTCTACTTTCACCAGGTCTACTGGCCTTGTTGGAATTCTTCTCCAGCCATCAAAGAGTTCATGGTTCAACAGGGCTACGTGAATTTGAGTCAAGTTCAAGCTCATTACACTGAAAGGCAATTAAAGGCTGTTATTGATCTCGGCGGTAAACCAATTATATGGCAGGATCCGTTAGATGCTGGTGTAACGGTTAGTTTCACATAAAATTATCCCTACTCCGCATCTGTGCTCTAATCCCTTATTGTGCTAAAATTTTCATAGCCTCACAAGGATGTTATTATCCAGCTCTGGAAGGACTGGGAACCAGGATGGATAAATAATACTCAGGTAATTCATTCAGAATATTCAGGAAATATAAGAAATCTGAATCAGTCATAAGCTATACAGTAAATTCTTAATTATGATTGAATGACTGTTGTATTTTTTCTAAATCGTAGAATGCACTCGACGCGGGATATAAAGTTCTAGTTTCATCCCCTTGGTACCTTAATTATATCTCGTATGGAGAAAAATGGAGAGACTACTATAACGTGGACCTAATTCTGGATCTGCCAAACAGTAGGGTGTTAAATTGTGTGAACTTTGTTTTTAATATTCGAAGAAAACTAAATTGGAATATTGTTTTATTGTTAAACAGTTAAACCAGAACAGGTTGAACGGGTGTTAGGAGGTGAAGCTTGTCTATGGAGTGAATATTGTTCCAAGACTATTCCCGTATGCTGGTGCCGTGGCTGAAAAGCTTTGGTCTCGGGCAAACTCAAGTACCGCTGATGATGCCATGTGGAGACTTGACCAGCAACGGTGCCGATTGCTCAGGTAATTTAACCCTTCATGTGTAAGATATTGAATTTTAAAGATTTTTAACTTTCCCTTTAACAATCTTGTCTTTATTGTTTGAGGTACAATTTGACATTGGCCTGTGGAAAATTAAAATTGTAATGTGTGAAATCCTGACCTAGTCCAAATGTCAAATACGTATTGCCTGCCTCATCAGGAGCGAAAATTAGCCTTGATGAGATTAGTTGTAGACCAAAAAACTAAAAAATCTGTGTAAATATTTTTATTTGACGTTTGATTTCGATAACAGACGTGGTATTCCTGCTCAACCGGTTTGGAACGGATATTGTGGATCATGGGAAACGGAGAACGACTAATTGAATAAATGAAATTTTATTCAAAAAAGAAATCACCATTACTTTTTCTGTCCGTGTTACTCCATTTGATGTGAAATAAAAATAAAATTTAAAATTCAAAATAAAGGTCTTCAGCTGTTATTATGAAGGTCAGTATAATTAGAGGAGCCTAGTTTTCTATGGACGAATGGACGTATGCTAAAAATACATGTACAAAGCTGCATTTAATAAAAATGAATATTTGCAAATAAATGGCGAGAATATGGCACTACGAAGTTAATTACATTTTTGACCCATCAAGTACGGATATACCTGGCCGTATAGTTTATTAGATTAACGGCTATTGGTAACACTCGATAGCAGTGAATAAAATCCACATTGAATACTAATATTGCTTATCAGTACGGTTTCAGAATGATTTATCAAATAATTATATCAGACAGATCTAACTCGACACAAAGGAATTCCATTGAACACTCAAGTCTGAAATTGTTTTATGATCTTCGTTTACAAATACAAACCACTTGAAAGTTTCAGGGGCGCAATTTTGAGCCAAAACTATCGGCTGGAATGATTTGTTAATTTCCTAATAAATTGATAAGCCGTGTTTTATGCATGGGAAATATTAGACAGTGTGTCAGTCGACAATATATTGTGGTCATTAATAATTTATTCAACACTATTGCTAGTATGGGGTTCCAAAGCCCAGTTACGGTCGCAACAGTAATGCTCATCCTCAACGGTGGAATGATTTGAAAACCGGAATACCCTTCTGGAATAAACCACTCTAATTCTGTGCCGGGTGCTGTCGGGAGCTTTCTTTGACTTCCTTCCGCCCTAATAACTGCAAATTGTTTCTAACTGAAAACTCCGTGTGCCTAATGAATGACTTTCTACACACTTCACGAGAATTGGGCTCCAATAAATATCTCCAACTATTTATTAATCAATCAAAGTTCAGCTAGACAAGAGAAATAGTCGGATTTGACAGACCGGTTTTATCTTGCTACCCTATAGTTCAAATTCTACGGAAGAGGTTCCTTCTCTTCCTTCTCACACAGAAGCCGGAGAAGCGACCGATAACATAGGAGACTTTCCATACGTTATTCTTACATTTATGAGAAGAGAGGCTGGCTGGAATTACAAAAATAAGCGCTCCACTTTCATTCCCTGTCCATTACATTATACATATTCATAAAGGGAAAAATCCAACCGCCATTTTCCTCCTTCCCAACCCACTCTTTCTCGTACATTATACACATTACATTACACACATAAATTCATAGTACCTACAACCTTCATAAGCTTACATATGTAAGTAGCATTTTGGGGTTCTGACCATTGGGGCTCATTAGGCACTACTACACACACTTTTTCTAAATGCATATCCCAAAATTATAAATACTTAACCAAATTTAATATACTCCCACATTCTGTTGTGGGAACAACAGAATAACCTATTGTTACGTTACCTGCCTTATTCAAAAATCATAAAATTTTAAATAGGCTAATTCATTTCTAAAAACCAAAGCATACAATCATTAACATAACTCATAAATCATATTCCATAAACCTCATCATATCCTAGATTCAAAATCATAAATCAAACATTTTCCAAAAATCATAAACTTCATTCTATCCAAGGTCATATCTTAGATTCCACATCATAAAATCATAAAATTCAAAACATAACGGTTAAACCTGACAAGGCTTAGAGCTGAGCTACCCGCAAGTTTCTCGCAGCCCGAACCCACCCGAGCTTGTTCATGAGAAGCCCGAGCCCCCCCGTACCCGCCAAACGTTCAGTTCTAGCAGCCAGAGCCCGCCATATAATATATGTAATCATGGGTCGCCTGTGCCCGCCCGATCCAAGAAAATAAATTTCTCCGGCTGCCGAAGCCCGCCCGCGGGCGCCCACGGGTGCCCGGTTTTTAATTTTTTTTAAATTTTTTTTTAAAAAAATTATCTTTCAAATGTTTATTTCGACGCTGAATTTCATCCAAGAGATATACATCCAAACCCAATCTCAATCGGAAATCTCGTGAGCAATAAATATACTAATACGGGAAACAAGTAAATGAATCTAGTACGTTAGTACTAGATTCTAGTTTGTACTAGTAAACTAGTACAAATCGGAAACACAATTTATTCGTGCCCTGCCATATTTGCAAGTGCTCCAGTGCCAGGATTAGCTAACCAAATTCGTTTTATCCGCCTTTACCATTTCAAAAGCGTAAATTCATTCACAAGCAGCAAGGAAATAGAATGCTTCCCCGCAAAATGTATTGCTAAATAGAGATTCTATTCACCATGCTTCCTGACGCAGTGGAAACGGTACAACTGAAAATTAATTGCACGTACTATTGGCCGACGTTTTGAGAGAGGCTATGCTAAGAGAAATCATTCCTTGCTTCTCCGTGTTTGATTTGGCTTAAGATTATTCTCGTCATTTACCAAATACTGCGTCAGTTGTGGAGTTGGGAACTTGGGAAAGATGGCGATAATGATTGAGCTGGAAATATGAGTTGTAGATATGACTTATACCGACCACGATCATTACAACATTTTTGAGCCGTATCTTCACAATCATCATCTGAAGAACAATAAATTGGTCTCTGGATCAAAACCCCTGCCATGCGTTTAGTCACTGTTGGACATTCTCCAGGTCTTTGTTGTTGTTGTCGCAAGTTGTAATCATGTGACGAATCACACCCCATAATTAAAAATAGTTAGAAATTATTTTTTTAAACTTATTCAACAAATTAATTATTTTGGTATAGAGATATCAGTTTTAACTTGCATGCTTGCTTACTCAAACATTTGCTGCTGCTTTCAGACTGATAAGCTCGTGAGTTTGTAGCAAACAGAGCAACACAGACGAAGAATATTTTTAAAATCAAAACTTTAACTTTTTTATTTATACATAAATTACAAATACTTAAATGGAAATACTTGCACCTACCATACACAGTCCAGGTCAGGTCAAATATGGTCAATGGGATTACATCTGACACAACACAACACGAAAAATTTTCTAAACCAGAAGTTTCGCTAAGTCAAAATTTTAAATTGAATTTTAATTATTGGTTTCATTTTATAAATGAAAACACAAATGAATGAAAAAAATGGAGATACATGTTCTCGTACTAATCGTAAGTAATGACAGTAATGAATGAGAGTAAGAACGACGATTAAGAATTGCGTGAGTAGACTTCGGATAAGTAAATATTCCATTTCCAGAAGGAGTGTTCGGTGTCCAAGAATTCTTGCCCCCACTTGATTCAATCTAACGCAGTCATTATTTTCAAAATAGCATACAATATTAAAGTTGTGCTTGCTTGCATACCTTTGCAGCGTAGGCACAATAAATATAAAGACAGAATATGCCCGGCCCGCGTCAAGTTCAAGCGTCTTGGCATAGGAAAGAGAAATCGATACTATATGGAGAGAAGAAATTACTCCAGTGTCGTTCAGATCTCACTCTACTAGTGTGCCGACGTACCGACAAATTGTGCGTCTACTGAAGTTGTGCATCTACGAAAGTAGTGCAGTAGAAAATCGATCGATATCTTGAAGTATTGCATGGATACTGTCTACCAATTGAAAATTGTACAATAGATAATTCCACACTTCATCCAAGTATTCTAAAGAGACTACATTGAAGGAAATTAGGAGTCATGTCTAGTTTAAATCTGCTGGACCTACCGAAAGTGGTACGTAAATGGCTGTACTTTAAAAAATAAAATTTGGCCTCATTGCCTATATTTATTTGACAGGTGATCGACAAAGTTCTGGATAATTTGGACCTTCGTACTTTAAAAAAGTTACGACTAGTGTCAAAGGAAACAAGAGACTGGGTTGAGCAGCCACCTTATTTACAGAAATTTAAAATTTGTATTCGACTCACGGATGAGCAAAAAGTTTTGTCAACGTCTTCAGTTCCATGGAACAATTTTAAATTTTATTATTTACTGGATGAAATTATACCAGAATTTGCAAGTAAATTTGGCCCGATCATCAAACACCTTGAACTAACAACAATCTATCAAATACCAGAAGAAAATTTTCTAAATCAAATTGGTCCAGTCATGGAGACGTTAGTGATTGAGAAAGCAGAAGAATTCAATTCAAGGGAAGATTGGATGGTGAATTTTGGGGGTCTGAAGAGTCTACGAATAGATAACATTGAACACTCACGTGGAGGAATTGACTCACTATTCGGATTAATTTTGAAGGAATGTTGGAATCTGCAGGACTTGTGGATTCCACAGTAAATTATTCATGTTTTTGGTTGATTGATTTGATCAGTTCATAAAGTTTATTTAATCTTTTAAGGTCAGTAAGACTTACAACAGAAAGGAACTCAACTGAAGAAGTCGGCTCAAACCCAGCCGTTCCACACTCAGAATGTTTTTATATCAACAACTTAATCATCCAACCAATTTTGGAGTATTTGAATAGAATTGAAAAGAAATCAATTGCTACAAATCTTAAAATTAATTTTGGGCCATACTGGAAAACATTCACTCAATTGTTGATCAGACCAGAAGACCTGAACAAGTTGGTTCCAATTTGTAGTAGAGTTGGAGTCAAACTCATGAATGTTCCATTCTCAGCCATGCCGAACTACACATCAAAATTAACATTGGAAAAAAGGAAAATGTGTGAAAAAGTAGTGACGAGCGTCTATGCTTGTACTCTTAGACTTGATTTTGTAAATATTTTCATTCCAACTACGACGAAAGTTAAATTTCGTCTTCCTCACTCAACTCAATCAGACATCTGTATCTCTGGACCAATTGATAGAATTGCCGTCACAAGTCACTACAAGTTTGCCCATTTACCGCCACTGATCTACCAAAATATATTCCAAACAGTTCGACCCACCGTTAAAAAATTGGATTACTATTTGCCTCATAGAGCTTTTCCAGAGGGAACATTATTCGGCCGTGACATTGCGACTAGTTTTCCTAATCTGACGTCTTTGAACTTGAATTATATAAAAGGAATTAGGACGAAGGATTTCTATGTAATATTCAGAACACTTGAGCTCTTGGAAAAATTGAAGCTGAGTAGGTGTGGATTATGTGATCAAGTATTCATTGGACCAAGTCCATCTCACCTCCCACCCATCTTTAACCTCAAAAGTAAACATGTTATACTCTCAAATATATTCTTTAATGTATATCAAATATTTCCTTACGATTT
The DNA here is from genome assembly GCA_034700305.1 of Protaphorura armata. NCBI lineage: Eukaryota > Metazoa > Arthropoda > Collembola > Poduromorpha > Onychiuridae > Protaphorura > Protaphorura armata. The sequence continues at coordinate 10,622 of JAQIXO010000287.1, forward strand.
CACTTTCTATTGCTACCATACCGCAATGTCCAATTTTGAATTTTTAAATATTTACGGTGAAAACGAGCGATTCTTTGAATTTTGAGTTGGGTGTTTTTATTTATTTATTGTTAAATAAACACATCTCATTCAGCTGAACGTATTTCGGAAGTAGTCAATGTATTTCTGATTTCTGTCATTGCATTTCAGATCTTTGGCGTTTGGATTTAGGAAGTTGCGACACACCGGATAATATGACAGACAAGTGTTTCACAAATGCTTTTCGATACATGAAACTCAAGTCATTCAATTTCTGGTCGTCAAGCAATAAAGTAAGTGGAAAAGAAATTAAACAAATGTCATTCTGAACTTTAATATTCAAGCGTACGTACGTAACATTTTCAGATTACTTTTCACAATGGTATTTCAACGCTGGCTAGCATCGAAGGAGGATTTCGTGACTCAATTCAACACTTAGAACTTCGACAACCTGATGACTGTTTAAATGATGAGATTGACACATTTGTGGACAAGTTCAAAAAACTACAAGTTTTTAAATTGGATTCCAATAGACCTTTCTCTCAAAGTGTGATACTAAACAAAGAAGTGTATACAGTCATTCACTTTAATTGAGTATATATGGTACAGTTCTAACAATATTGTTAACATATTTTAGTAAATGGGTGCATTGAAAACCATGTTATCAATCTGCGTGAATATTTAAAGCTCTTCAAGCAATTCCTCCAAATAATAATTTCAAATCCAAGAATTATATCTGAATTAAAAGGAATTAATAATATTACTTTCTGACCCATACAAATTTCTGCATATGAAAGGATACAATGGATTACAACTTACAACTGCAACCTGTAACTAGCAAAACAATATACAGTGTGTTCCAATAAATGCGGGCAAGTTTTGATTGACCATGGCACCTGAACGCTGTCCAAATATATCGCCGGATGGCTCGTTTAAAAGCAAATCGCAATTGAAATAAGGAACATGTAACTCTGAAATCCAATATTTCCAATACGGGGTCACAAGGTCACGCTCAACTCATTTTCCAGGTCAACCCATGATCAGATTGACTAAAAGGGGGTCACCAACAGGGTCACCATTATGAGGTCAAGGGGAAGACGTGTACCGGGTTTCAGATTTTTGTGATGACTATGACTCAGACTATGTGCCACGAGGTCATCGAAATGTATCCCGATTGAAAGGGCGCCGGAGATTTTGAATTTTGATGACCTCGTGACGCCTGACCAGTGGCCATAAAAATTTGGAACTTGGTACAGGTTTCTCCATGACCTCCACGGTCAATTGACACCCCATTTGACCTAGGTCACCATGTGACCTTTCTACCTTTTCCGAGTCCTTCTTGCCATGGGTTAATTGGAAAACTGAATTCAACGTAACCTTGTGCCCCTAATTCAAAATTTTGGATTCCCGAGCGACTTGTGCCTTATTCCAAATGCGATTGGTTTTCCAACAAGCCATTCCGCGTGAGATTTGGACAACGCGTTCCAGTCCTATGGTCGCTCAAAACCTGCCCGAATTTATTTTAACACCCTGTATATTGGATCAGTGGATGGAAAACATTTTCTGGACAACAATGTTCGAGTAAATTATCCATCTACTAAATTGCTAACCTAAGTTTTTCTTACAATTTCAGTACTTAATTTTGAAATGTTTATCTGGAAAACGCGCAATACATTTGAATTTTGAATTGTTGAACATGTTTCAGTTGATGTCACTCTCTCTCTCTAACTTTCCCAAAAAGACTCGAGTAAACCCAACGTGGGGGATAACAGTGATAACACCCATTTCTCCGACATGTTGGATAACAGCAGAGCGAGTAACTAGTATAAATAAGAGAGAATGAGTAGACGGTTCTCTGTATGTCGTCTACGTTTCAATTCATTTGTTTTGTTGGCGGTAAGAGATAGATGTCGGTATTGTCAATGCGTCTATATCACCATACGAACACTCAGAGTCTCCCGTAACCTCTCGAAGGTTGATAATGTTGTATTGAGCTAGTGCGCCATCTACCTCTTACCGCCAACAAAAAATTCGTGTGGATGTCTTCGGTCTTTCACTCTGTACTACTTGCAATTATTAATTTTGTATTAAGGACTGTTTAAAAAAACAATTACATATTCCATTTTTATTCGGCCATTATAAATTTAATATTAAAATAATGTTTCTATTCCGGAACCGACAACCTATATTTTCGGATTACTTGGTTCGGTGACTGAAAATTCTAAAATACAAAATATAAGCCCGATTTGTTTATATTTCAATGAGAGAGAACTGACCGCCTTGACGGTTGCTACAAGTGCTCAGATATAGATCACTTCTACTATAGGCATAAATGCACGTGCCAAAAGCCACATTTTGTATTTCGAATTTCTTAGGCTTAGCCTGGGCTTGCGGTCTTGGAGGAGAAGAAGGGGTAATGAGGATGTCCGTATCTCTTATCACTATGAATTACACAGGACGGGTTTTTGGTGGATTCTGCGGGGTAATTACAAGTATTGATAGATGTGTCGAATATAGTTCCAGTTGGACATTCATATTTGTATAGCTTAAATGAATTTATACATGACTTTAATCTAATTGCCGAACAAACTATGCATCTATAAAATATTTGACAGTTCCTGCCATCAGCAAAGTATCCTTCTTCTTCACACGTAAAAGGTGAGATATCTCTGGGTTGGAATTCTTCTTTGGCTTTAATCAACTCTGTTAATTTTTAAGAGAAAAAAAATTAATTTTTACGGTAATTCTCATGTTTAAGACTAACAATAAAAGACATTAAACTTCATTTCACAAAATATTAACTTACAATGTCGTTGTTCAAAGCTTGAAGAATGAATGGTGAGAAGAACGGATTCACTTCAATTCCAGACATTTCTTGACTCCTACAATTCAATAATTTTGTAATTTTGTACACCAATTAGCACACAAGTTTTCAAATTTCAAGTATACAAAAATTAAGATAATTAAGAATGAAAAACAAATTAATCCTTCATATTAATTTACCATTTACCTAATAATGTTGGTTGGTCGACCAATGCAATGTTTAATATATTTTGTTATGAAATCACTTGACCACAAAACACAAAATATTATTTAGTTGGTCTTTATGTTTTATGTTTCAGGCAATTAATTAAATTATTTGTCTGTATTTATTTCAATTTTTCAATTTCATTTGAATTTGAATTTGACTGATTTGAAAAGGAAGGGAACTCCTGGAATTTGAAGAATGCAAGGATAGAAATCCGATGTTGTTCCCAACGAGCCCCAATACGTCCGTACTGAGTACAGGGTGCCTAGAAAATCCGTACCCTGTTGACCTTGTTTAATTAGGTAGTGCCTTAAGTACACAAAGCAAATTGAGTTACCACGAAATTAATAATTACTATACAAGATCACCTGGGTTTTCTTAATCTTTCAGTAACTAGACTATATATTTGACTTTAGATGTTTTTATTTACTTTTTATTTACATAATTGATTGATTATTTTTTTCATATTAGACAAAGCAAGCCAAGTAGAGTTGGAGGTCTAAACTCTCACGACAAAACAATATTGAATAAATACAGAAAGCTGATCTAAACTATTGCATAATGATTAATTTAATTTAGTTCAATGGAATGACATGAGAAGATTAAGAGTGTAGTGTAGTCCTGTATAGCACTGAAAACAATGAGTCTGGTCTCTTAACTTTTACAAGATATTGAAATCATATTGAGAATTCAACCCGAATAAAACAAAAGTGTGGTTTACATGAATTATTAAAAATAATTATAAATTATTTGTAATGTAGGCTATTGTGATGGTGACTATTAAAATATTACATGTTGGCTATTTTATATCCTGTCCGTCCTTAAGGTAGAAAGGTAGATTGATAGCTCTCTGTACAGTTCCGGAGAACACTGACTATCGAACTCTGAATAAAAATAACAGTCAGCCATGGGAAATGTCATTTGTACAGAAATAACGATGTCCCTCTCACTCAATGCTTGGATTGGACCAATGAGAGAGAAATATTTCAGAGTATCACAAGGACCTTTGCTGGTCTAATGAGACAATCGAAAAGCATTCTTGAATGCACGACTGCAGGACTAAAGCACACAAATATTCAAAACAAACAAAACAAACAAACAAGGATAAGGGACCATTCAAGAATAACGTCTCACCGCAGGGGGAGGGGGGGGGGTCAAAAATACCACGTGACTTCCTATCTCTCCTGTGTTAAAAAGTCTCACAACCGGTGGGGCGTGGTCAAAAAAATCCAAAATTTCACTCACGTAATACTTGAATCGTCCCTAAGTCCTGTCGGGTACAAGGTCAAGGCGAATTTGAAAATTACCGTGACCACAAAAAGTTGAATTCTACTGGTCACAAAATTGTCATCCTTGTTTATGACACGCTAAATGAAAATCTCTAATCTCTATTGCCCAACCACTTTCATGAGTAATTTTTCAATTTCATGTTGTGTCCAATTACATTATCTTTTGAGCATATAAAGACCGGACGTGACCTCTTCTACCGTCAAAAAGGGCAACTTCAACTGTCAGGTAACCCAGTCGAAATTGAACTACTTTTAATCTCACCACCGTCTATTTATCTTTTCGGTTGTATTCACAGCTGGTATGCCTTCCAAACATATTGTGGGATTTGCATTGACATCCATCCTTTCGGCGCTTCATCTCCTAAGCTGTGATTGTAATAATAGAGTGTATGTCCAGCGTGTTCATTTAAGTTCAATAAAATTTTTATAATGAAGTGAATTGAATAATGTGATGCTGTGCATGCCAATCGCGATATTCGGATATAACATTTGGGATATTTCTTGACTGAATAATCGATTTAATCGGTGATAACCATACCCAAATAATATTAAAACGTTTACATTGTGAATTTCCAATTAAGCACTTTTATTGGAATGAGAATACCAAATCCCAGATGTACTGGCTACATTATTTACTTCCCTGGCACTGTTTGAAATGGAACCGCGACCATTTCAGTTTCTGCACACACACAGATATTGTTGCATTTGAATGAGAATTGGACAGTCGTTTGTAGCATTGCATCACCGTTATCATTGTATAGTATATTGTTAGTTGTACTGGCAAATGGACAATAATCGGGGCATGTATTCCCTTCTTCTGTGATTTCAAAGGCACCTTTTGTGCAAGATTTACTTTTGATATCAGGGTCAGAGGAGAAATCGTCCGTCTAGAAATACATTAAGTAAATATGATTTAGCATGTTCAAAAAAAAATAACAAACGTTAGTTTGTTTTTACTTACGAATTGGCAATCTCGACACACTCCAGCAATACGGTCACATCTTACGCCCTGTTTACAGAATTTTGGACAATGGCTGGCCACGTAGCATTTCTTTTCATTAGCAGCTTGGGCCAAACAAACGTTGACAAAACAAAAAGTTAGTGTTATTTTTGCACATCCGAAATCAAATCAAAATCTTTACCCCAACAGCAATGAGGACGAAGCAGACAAGGACGAGTTGATTCATTTTGACGGACTTTTATATTTGACGTTGGAGACGATAATGTTTTCGATTGAAATGATAATTAAGTGATTACTAAAAATCAGAATACATCAGAGGATTTCAAAATACAGAACTTTTTAAAAATGAATGGCTTTCCGGGAAAAACTACAGAATTAGAGTATTAAAGAGATTAGACTACTAAATATTTTCAACTCAATGTTAATGTTGGGCTACTGAAACTGAAAACACTTGAGAAATTACGATGCGAATCATTTGATGCATATGTACATGTACGTCATTCAATTTAACTGCGAGGAATTAAATTATCTGACTTTGATAACAAAATGTGCATGTGCGTGAGGTGCAGTGCTGTAGGTTTGTGCGCGCCTGTAAAGTAGAAGTCAATGGAAGCCTAGGTTCTCTCCTCTCCAAATTAATTAACTGACCCAATAATTAACAGTATTACAGTATATAGTAAGTAGTGGTAATTTTCTGTACAGTTTTTGCACTTTGTACGATGCGACGTATGTAACGATCAAGTATTTTCTATCAATGTGCTGTCAGGAAATTAATTTCTAGGAATTGTTTTGTACGGAAACTCAAGTGCTAATTTCAACTAGAACATTTATAAACGTATATGTGAAACAATCCGGTATTCAGATAACAGTTTTGTATAAAAACTCTTAAAAATTGATAGAATGTAATTAGTTCTATTGTGATTGAATGAAAAATTACTTTTCAACAATGGTGTTTAAATTAGTTATTATTGTCCATCTAACACTATTGTCCACAGCCTACGGCGTTCCCCAGACACTCACGTTTTATTCTCAAATGGATCAACAGGGCAATTCCGTCACATGGAGAGAAAATATTGGTGATCTTACAAACTACAAGGATATTATAAACAGTGAAGGCTCGTATTCTGCTGTCGGATGGTAATTTAACATCTAGTTAAACTTTTAATAAACGTAAATGTAAAATTTAGAGTGATTTTCAGTATTTTTAAATCATTATATTATTATTTCCTACAGGTGGCACTGTTTTGCCGGTAAGAATTTTACCGCATATGATGTATTTAGCCATGGGCACGGGTTTACCGAGAGGAATGGAAGCATGACGGCTAATATGGCTGCAATGCTTAGTTGTCGCCACAACGGAGCAACTGATACTCATGTTCAAGCGTTAAGTATATACGACAGCCAAAGCATGAGTGGAGGACTGAATGGTACGGAAATTCTTATCACAGGTCCAGCGTATGCAGGGGTTCCATTTACAGTAATCGGGTACTCTACCACGGGATGGTCAAATTGGACTTTATTTGAAGGCCCTAATTTCGATGGAAAAGCAATGTGCTTCACTTCCACAGTATATGTTCACGAGGGCCTATTATGGAATGTGGTAATCAGATCCGTGCTTAAAAATTGCCTTGGCCGGGTCGACACTTACATATATGCGGACAAATACACAGACCTTAATATATAATTACAACATATGTTCCACTGATTGTTTTGATTAATAAATGTTAATGCACGCATGTTTTAAAATTAAATTCAAACACATATTGGTACACAAATTAGGGGACACTAAATCCTTCATGGTCACAATTTCATCACAGTCAGTCACGTGGTTTTCACACAGTTTTGGTAGTTCGTGACTACGAATTTTGAATTTAAGATGACGGATGGATTGTCCATGAGCTTCCAAGAATTGTTTCCATTTCAACATGATCCCGGCCAAGTAAAAATCATTGTCTACCAGGACCGTGTCAAATAGAAGCCTGGAGGCAGTTCCAGTCAGAGTCATGGAAACATTTTCCAGTATTTCCTGAGCCCAGCGTCTGGCGTTAGACTTTACAATTATCTGTGGAATCTCCGGTCCATATCGTAAAGGAATGTGGAGGGAAGGTCCAGATTTGTTGATCTTCCTTACAATTAAGTCGTTCCATTTATGAGAAACTGAACGATATTTAATGAGGTCATGGAGATTGGGTCCCAAATGAGATATGATTTCTTCTACCACCTAGAAAAATAAAATAAAAAATTAATTGATTAAGTTGTGAAAACTCACTTTTAAGAAAGGCTAAACTGCTTTATCAAGATTTTTACAGTAATTCTCATGTTTAAGACTAACAATAAAAGACATTAAACTTCATTTTACAAAATATTAACTTACAATGTAGTTGTTCAAAGCTTGAATAATGAATGGTGAGAAGAACGGATTCCCCTCAATTCCAGACATTTCTTGACTCCTACAATTCAATAATTTTGTTCACCAATAACACACAAGTTTTCACATTTCAAGTTTACAAAAATTAAGATTATTAAGAATGAAAAACAAATTAATCCTTCATATTAATCTACCATTTACCTAACAATGTTGATTGGTCGACCAATGCAATGTTTAATATATTTTCTTATGAAATCACTTGACCACAAAACACAAAATATTATTTAGTTGGTCTTTACGTTTTATGTTTCATTTAATACTGCTCATGAAATTATATAATTTAGGCAATTAAATTATTTGTCTGTATTTATTTAAATTTTTCAATTTCCTTTGAATTCGTGTGATTTGAGAATGAAGGCAATTCGTGGAATTTGAAGGATACAAGGATAGTAGTCCGATGTTGTTCCCAACTTGCCCCAATATGTAATGTTTAGAGTACAGGAGAGTGCCTAGAAAATCCGTACCCTGTTAACCTTGTTTAATTAGGTAGTGCCTTAAGTACACAAATCAAATTAAGTTACCACGAAATTAATATATACCAGATCACCTGGGTTTTTTAATCCTTGAGTTACTAGATTTAGATTATATATTTGACTTTAGATGTTCTTATTCATTTATATTATAATTGATTGATTATTATTTCAATTTAGGTCTCAAACTCTCTCGACTTAACAAAATTGAATAAATACAGAAAGCCCTTCTAAACTACACAATGATTAATTTAATTTAGTTGAATAGAATAGAATGACATGAAAATATTAAGAGTGTAGTCCTGTATAGCACTGAAAGCAATGAGTCTGTCTGGTCTCTTAACTTTTTAAGAGACTTAACTATTTTGAAATCATATTGAGAATTCAACCCGAATAAAACAAAAGTGTGGTTTAGATGAAGTATTAAAAATAATTATAAATTATTTGTAATGTAGGCTATTGTGATGGTAAAATATTACATGTGAACTATTTTATTACCTGTCCGTCCTTAAGGTAGAAAGGTAGATTGATAGCTCTCTGTACAGTTCCGGAGAACACTGATCATCGAACTCTGAATAGAAATAACAGTCAGTCATGGGAAATGTCATTTGTACACAAATAACGATGTCCCTCTCACTCAATGCCTGGATTGGACCAAATGAGAGAAAAATATTTCAGAGTATCACAAGGACCAGCTTCAAATCCAAGTAAATCACTCATGTGTTCTAATGTCCACTCATTCTCATCTCCATCTCCATTCTCCGTAGCTCCACTCAATGTAAAGAATTCCGAGGCAGGAAATTGGATTTGATATGATGCGTTCCAGAAAGGCAGAAATGTAGACAAATTCACTTCCAGGAATTTCAAATGTTCTATGTCAGGTGGAAAACGTACATAAGTCGCGCAATTTGAATTATGGACGGAATTCCGATGTTATTTTGGTTCAAATGCCGCCAGAGAGCGTGAACAGAGTGGTCCAGAATATGCGGACCTACCCTTGAATGACCTCGGGCGGGAGAGCATTTCAGAGATGGCATCCTATAGTGTCCTGGCGCTTCAACTACTCACAATCAGGACACTCAGGACTCTTGGGGCTGTCAAGATATTGGTCAAGGACCTATTGTACCGAATAACTTACTGATAGACAGATTTGTTGATAGAATTATTAGAATTTGATTTAATAAATTAAATCGGTTGAACGATACCAAAATAATATTAAGACACTTACACTGTGAATTTCCAATTAGGCAACTTTATTGAAATGAAAATATCAAATGCCAGATATACTATTACATACATTATTTACTTCCCTGGCACTGTTTGAAATGGAACCGCGACCATTTCAGTTTCTGCACACACACAGATATTGTTGCATTTGAATGAGAATTGGACAGTCGTTTGTAGCATTGCATCACCGTTATCATTGTATAGTATATTGTTAGTTGTACTGGCAAATGGACAATAATCGGGGCATGTATTCCCTTCTTCTGTGATTTCAAAGGCACCTTTTGTGCAAGATTTACTTTTGATATCAGGGTCAGAGGAGAAATCGTCCGTCTATTCATATTCGTAGGGCAACAAATAATTATATTAAATATATACTATTATTGTAAGTACTCTCGGACTTGTATCATTTCAATTGTCTTGCGTTTACTTACAAACTTGCAATCTCGACAAACTCCAGCACTTCGATCACATCGTACGCCCTGTTTGCAGAATTTTGGACATTGGCTGGCAACGTAGCATTTCTTTTCATTTGCAGCTTGGACCAACTGTTGACATCATAAAAAAGTTAGCGTTATTTTTGTACAATAAAATTAAAACTCCTTACCCCAATGACAACAAGGACGGAGAAGGCTACGATGAGTTTATTCATTTTGATTTTTATGTTTGATATTAGGAACGTTGATATTTTTGAAGTGATTAAATTTGAATCATTACTACTCTCCTTTTATATAAATCAGAACACAGACATAAGGCGTGGAATAAATTTGACGTGGACGATGGAGTTCACATCATATCATCTCTTTATTTATAACCGCTAATGACGTTTCAATACCAATTTCAGCTAAACAAATATGTCCAAGTATTTGTCTTTTTTAGTTAAGGTTTCAGGATTTTTAGTCAACACAGCAGTAGAGAACCAAAATTACTTGTTTTTGTAACATAAAAATGAAACATTGGAGTTTTATAATCAAAATTACACGTGCCAAAGTTGATGCTTTGGTTTCAAATTACGCTATTCGTGACAATAAATAAACAACAAGGGACAACAAAAGAGACTACAGATGTTCTCTCTTTCCATCATTCATTGTATGACACATTGTAAAGTTGTAAGTAAATAATTGGAATTCAGTGTATTTGATCAAGTGAAATATTATATTACATCATTGGAGGCTTCCGCGGTTTGAAATCAGTGGAAATGGAAATCATTTCATAGAAGAGAAGAGAATTTATTTATTGATCGTTACACGATCTTCCATTTAATCATAGAAGGAATTAATGAATAGGGTGCTAATTATTTTTATCCAAAATAGAGTTCTATTTGGTTGACATCTATAACATCCTATTACTATGATCACCTCAAGAGGCGGTCATAAACATTCATTGGCCTGAAGGTCTAATATGTCCGTAATATTTATTAATATAGTTATTTTGTTAACACACTATACTAGTCACAGAATTTCATGGACACTCACACTCACAGTTCATTCAATAGTTATTGAATTCAACTAATGTACTAATCATCATAATTGTAAGATTAATATTTGCAACTACACTGCTTTACAGACTCATTTGAAATAGTGTTGATTGGATCTCAAATTCATTGGCAAACACTTAATTTACCAACTCGATTCTCATGTATTTCTTCCATTACGAAACTCATTTCTTTTGTGAGTATTTCTAAAACTCTTGGGAATATCAATGCAGAATTAAAACCCTCCAGGTGAACTTCTCGTTCAACCTTTTTTAAATTGGTCACAATCTGTACTTGACATGGAATACTGTTGTGCAGACAATTTCTTTGCTAAATGTATCAATTCAATGTATTTGGAATCCTCCCCGACGATTACAACGTGAATTTCCAATTAAGAAATATTTTCATTTTATTCAAACAAAAATGACAAGGAATCTCAGATGTATATACTTAGGTATCTACATTATTTACTTGCTGTAGCAACAGTAATTGCAATCATGAGTAGAGAACCATGCATTGGATGATCCATCATACATAAGTAATTAAATTAATTACAGTGTATTTAATCAGGTGTTACTTTATTATAAAATTCGCGGTTTGGAACAAGCAAAGTGTATAACGTAATTCCCTGGAGTATCCGTGAGGTTCTCTTCAGATCATACATATTGTAACGGCAATCCAGTTAAAAATTGGTTGCATGTTGCATTGCACTATCTCGAACTAGAAATCGGAATAAAAATTTCGAAACACTACACAGCACAGTGCTTTGTAAAAATGAAAGGTTGGCCGGGAAAAACTACAGAATTCTACTAAATCTATTCGATTCAATGTTACACTACTGAAATTAAAAACACTTGAGAAATTGCGATGCGAGTCATTTGATGTGTGCATGTAATGTATGTCACTCAATTTAACGGCGAGGAATTAATTTATCTGACTTTGATAACAAAATGTGTGTGTGCTGTGTTGTAGGTTTGTGCGCGCGTGTGGAAAGTAGAAGTAGTAAATCCTAGGTATATCCTAGGTAAACCTAAGTATCCTAGGTTCACTCCTCTTCAAATAAATTAACTGACCATATAATTAGCAGTACTCCAATTAAACAGTATATAGGAAGTGGTTCTTGCTAGGGTTCGCAATCCGATCCGATCCGAAATCCGATGGATTTTTCGGATCGGATCGACTTGTCAATCCGATCCTATCCTCATCCGTCGGATCGGATTGAAGCTGAAATCCGTCGGATCAGAATCCGAAAAATCCGCCGAATTTCGGATCGGATCGGATTTTTTTCAATTTTTTATCCCACCGTTGTGTAACTGCTTGAAAATCGGCAAGGTGGTAGATCATACAATCTTGAACAATGTTTAAATGGAGCGCTAAGCTCTAGCTGCTAAGGGTGCCGCGCTACAGCGCGCGCCAAGCGCCTTAGATGTCCATTTCTATTCACATCGCCTGAAACTCGGCATAGTAGTTGTGGTAGATCTTTTGACCTGGACCAATGTTTAAATCAATCACCAATAGTAATTCCCAGTTGCACGAAAATGCGCTATGGATATATACCCCGCGCGCGCTATAACTGCGCACAATCAAGCGCTAGAGCTTGCCGGTCCACTTAAACATTGTTCAAGAAGGTCAAAAGATCTACCACAATGCCAATTATCAGGAAATTTTAAATGAAATTGGTGTAATTTCCACGGCGCTTCGCGCGCGCTCTAACTCGGCGCGCTTACTCATTAGAGATTTGTTTTCCATTTAAACGTTGCGTAGGATGTGGCATGATCACCACCATGCCGATTTTCACAGAGTTCGTGTATTATATCATTGGTTTCTAATACTTTTTTTCGATTTCGGATTTTAATCCGATCCTATCCGATCCGAATCCGACGGATTTTTTCGGATAGGATCGGATCGATACGTCAATCCGATCCGATCCGAAGCCCTACGATCCGAACGGATCGGATTAGGTTTCTGATCCGATCCGATCCGATCAGTCGGATTGCGAACCCTAGTTCTTGCACTTTGAACGATACGACGTATGTAACGATTAACGATCAAGTAATTTCTACCATTGCATTGTTCTGTCATGAAATTATTTCTAGGAATTGTTTCGTAGGGAAACTCAAGTACTAAGTTTATAAAGAACGTTTATACATATAAAACAATCCGGTATGTTGATAACAATTTTGCATAAAAACTCTTAAAAATCGCCCGAATGTAATTAGTTCAATTGTGATTCAATAAATAATTACTTTTGAACAACAGGAACAGTATATATAGTTTGCACTTGCACGCACGATGTATAAATTAGTTATTATCGTCGGTCTAACACTAGTGTCCACAGCCTACGGCGTTCCTCAGACAATCACATTTTATTCTCAAAGGAATCAGCAGGGTAATTCCGTCACATGGAGAGAAAATATTGGTGATCTTACAAAATACAAGGATATTATAAACAGTGAAGGCTCGTATTCTGATGTCGGATGGTAATTTAACTTTTAGTTAAACTTAATACAGTTTCGAGTAAGATGAAATCATTGAGCTCGGTCCTAAAATACTCATTATATCTATAGAAACGGAATAAACAAATAAATTAATATTTTCACCTGATTAATTTGTAGGGCAAATAGGAGGTTTCACGCGAGCCGATTAAATCGATTAAACCGCTTTTTTCGATTTTTGATTTTAATCACTTTCTTCTGCG
>JAQIXO010000288.1:0-24183 GCA_034700305.1 Protaphorura armata
ATTAAAATCCAAATAATCAGTTTTTGATTATAATCGAAAATCGATTTAATCGGTTCGCGTGAAACCCCCTAATGCAATCGCAATGGTCTCTGTTGTGTCACTCTTAAATTGATTAGAATTTATTTGCAGAGATTTTACGGTTCTCTCATAAGACTTGTGTCTTAGGAACAGAAAATTGTATTTCATCAATTCTCTTGCTTGCCGTAGGATTTTTTCAATTAATATTTTCGGCCCAGATGTTCAGTGTCCTAGAAAACACGTTCAAATCGAAATTCTGTCTCTAAATGTCTACTTTCACGCGTCCTGCTTTTTCATTTTCTAAAAATGTTAGCCTTAAAAGAAGTACGTGATACTGATACATAAAACACAAGAAACTTTTATTTTAAAAGAAAACGGAAGATTCATGTTTTTACTCCGATTGACTAGCGTAGCGGTATAGCGGTGCGGTATCCGATCATACATTACATTTTTATCATTAAGTAAATTAGTCAGAAAAATTGATTAATTAATATTACACAATGGCATTGCGTGACACAGGTGACCCTGGTGTGGGTACTTCTGGACCTCCTATGATGAAAACATTTGTAACTTCCACACCGGTTTCAATTGGAACCATAGCTGATTCGTCCGGTGCACTAGGAGCAAAGGTGGGGTCATTTATTACATCCAACAATTCTTCATCCTCGACCGTATCACCATCGCATGACACATAAAATTTGGACTGACTCATCGGGGTCATACTCGTATCACCAAAACTGGGTCCGGGTATTGGAGATTGCTGTTGTGTTGACGGAGGTTGGGGTCTATGCATAGCCGGTTGAGGTCGCGAGAGACTATGCACTTGAGCCAAAACCGGAAGACTCCGGTGACTTGTGATTATGTCACTATCACTGCTTCCTGCACTTCCGCTATTTGACGCTGTATCAGAGTAAGCCGCTTGAAGATGAGCTCGTCTTTGAGCCCTCCGGAAGGGATTCTCCTGTAAGAATAAGAAATATTAATGAAACCAGTCAATTTATAACGTTCAGAAAACCGGACATTGAGCCGAAAACCCCCTACTAAATCACGTAATAAACTTACAGGTTGTACAAATGTACTAGTGCTGCTTGATGAGGCCGTATTTGGAGGAACAACTGATGAAGGTCCCAATAATGGAGCTGTTTCATCATCAGTGTCTGTTTCTGAGAATGGGAAGTGCTCATCAGCCAATATTACTTTTCTTTTGCAAATCGGACAAACCCGCCTTCCCTTCGTCAGCCAAGGGTCAATGCACACACTGTGGAAACCTAGATAATTTCAACCAGAAGAAAAGAATCAAGAACACGTTTTATCAAACCATAACAACACTAATTAGAGATTTGCCGTATTGGTGCTGAAAAGTGGTATTAGGCCAAAACCAACATTGATTTAACAATGAAACCACAAATTTTCTGACGAGGTATTCATTCGGTTAACAAATATTGTAACAAATGTCGTTAATGTCATTTCAAAGATGTTCCAAACAATCAAATAAATGGATAATGAGTTTCGATTTCGAACAGGGTAATGGCCGAATGTTGGTTTTCATTCGACCAAACATCAAAAACTTCCCACTTCTCTAGACTGTCTTGTAACCCAGTAAAATTTAATAAACGAACCATGAGAACAAGGCAAAACTCGAACTTTGTCCTGCTCAACAAAATCCTCAAGACAAATTGCACAAGTTTCATAAGGATCTCCTTTCGTCCATTTGTTCACGGGAAGTTTTTTGAGGGCTGATGAAGGAAGTTTTCTTCGTCTAGATCTTCTTCTCTCACGAATCCAACGAACCACCTGTTGCCACAACTGAAATAGTTTAAATCACGACAAAAACAGAAAAGCGAATTAGCACATATATCAGGATTAACAAGACATTTGAAAATGTTGAACAAAACAATACTTACTGACTTCGATTTATTTGAAGTAGAGAAACAGAGTAAATAAATATAAAAGCAAAGTCAAAGTCCATACAAAATCCTTTGGAGATTACTAAAGTCATTTGCTTATTCAAATATAAGTACACAGTTAAACATAAGATAATAGATCAACACATTCTACTTCCTTTATAACAAACATTGAACATTTTGTTGAACATTCCAGTCTTTGAGTGAGTTGTACTTTAATTTAAATCTCTCTCAATGTTCTTTTCTCTATTTAAAGCAATGATTTAACAGAAAACTAAATTTGTCATGTTTCTGATTCCCCGGTATCGCTTAGTTTAAATAAATCTTAAAGAAACAGAAAATTGTTTTTTAATCTGTCATCTTCAGATGATTACTGTTTATCATGTAGTTTTATATCTTAATCCATCATCTCATAAACTTTTGCTTCTATCCACAACTATTCAGAACCATTAACGAGAAAATTATTAAGACACGAGCATAGTTAACAGTACAAAAGTACAAGGTCAAAGAGGTCACAGACAGACAACTAGCTACACGGAATTATAATGGGATTAAAGTGACCTTGAATTTATCACTTTCCACTATTAATGACAACCAATGAATTGGGTATAATGACTTATAAAGTCATGCAATGCTATTATAGAGAAGCTTATTCCTCACTAATAAATATGAAACAGCACGATTTTAGGGCTCAACTTGTAGACTTGAAATCGTTATTGCTAACGTCATGTATATTACTCTTACTCTGACTTCGTGTATTTCCTTCGTAATCAAACATCATCAAACAAGTTTACTCAATCCAGAACAAAAATTTCACATCAGTCATGCTAACGTTCACTGCAAAATATTGTCTCAACAATAGATGACACAGAATTAACCACAAAACCCAAAAGTTAATGTCCAATAAAATCCCAAGCAAGAAAAGGGAACATACGAGAGAGTCGGAGTAAACTGCAATAAAATGTGTTTCTGTGCTAAATATATTTCAATTTTACTTACCATAAAAATGAGCATGACAATGAAACAGACTCCAACGACGATGGCAAATGGGAGTAAATAGGCATTCATAGAAAAGTCATCTTGAATTCTAACAAAATATCTGAAACAAAAATTTAAATAAAATATAAAACATTTTGAGATATTTCAAAACTACAATAAACCAACTATTTAGCATTTATCAAAAAATTTGACTTTTTCGTAGTGAATTTCTCAAACTACTATTTAATTTACACAAATGAATTAAACAAATTGTAGTCCTAATTAATATTCATATTCCTTGAGAAATTGGATTTCCATTATTAAAACGGCTCCATCAAAAGTCGAATATACTTCACCATAATAACCCAGTTTTTAAAAAATGAAGTCACACGTTTTACTTACTCCTTATCAAATGTGTAAAAATCCCTGAGAAGTTGACCATGATATTCTCCAATAAAACAAGCGTAAATATAAAGTTTGGAAGGGTTGTCAGCCCCCATTGCTTCTGTTGAATTGGACCCAACATTATGAACAATTATTGCAGAGTAGCCCGCATTCTGAGCGTTCTCAATTTTCTTTTGAAAGTCACATTCGAAGCGCCTGGCTACAAGAATCCAATTTACATTCACCGGGTAGTAATCCGGTGGTTTTTTGACAGCCGTGCAAGCTGTCGGAGGATCTGCATAAACAACAAGGCCCTGAAAAGAAAAATCAGGAAATTAAATCAAAATCAACATAAAGGGGTTACAAAGTCGAAATCCTGGCAAAACATATGTACATAACAAACTGTTCCGAACTTTTCACCATTCTTCCCTTGTGACCTGGGAGAATAAAAAAAGCATTAATTGAGATATACAATTTATACAATATCTCACTTGAATTCCGTAAACTGTAACACGTTCTGGGATGAATCGAGCGGGTTGATCTTCAAATATGACAACTGATGAATTTGACAGTTGGGAGACAACAGTGATAGTTCCACTAGCAGGGGATATCCAGAGTGCAATTGAAAATATTCCGACTAAAATATTCACAAGGCCTTTTTGATACGATCGGCCGCAGTAAGTTCGTGTCCGGGTTCGCTGCAATTGTGGATGCGTTGCACCACCGGCTGAAATTGCTAAAACACGAGGAATCGCGAAGACAACACTTGACAATTTTGAAACTTGTGGAAAAGACATCTTAAAAATAAGGAATCAGGTCACTGTTTAATTTTAAAAAATTCAACACTTTCAAACTAGCTTTCCTTCCTTTGAAATTGGTTTCGAACTCAACCAACTCTATTTCACTTAGTCATTGTCTTTGTCTTTTGATTTTCATTGTCACTCTTTAAAATCCAGGAAGGCATCACAAATAAAAATATAAATCCAGCAGTACTCCTCATTGATGATACCCTCAGATCGTATCTCTGAAAACAAAGGAATGTACAATATCAAATACAAATTAGAAATTAGTGGAAGGGGAACAAATGAGATTAGTGGTAAGTGGTTATTTTAGTAGTAGTGATAATTAATAAAGTAAGTATCATCTTTATATTAAAATCGCCATTTTTTAATCCTTTCTTTCAAAGTGAACTTCTTATAGATCTATCGTAACATTGTCATTGTAAAATGTGATTATCATTTATCTGGCTTGTCGCGTCTACTGTGGTAATGGAGATTATGGGATTAATGCATAAGTACATATGAATTCAGGTAATGAATCAATTGTATCTGTCCTGTCATTCGCCCAGCAAATGCAAAATTTTCAAACAATAAATTATTTATAGTTGCAACGCCTAATTAAGAATACAATATTTTATAAGAATTAGATTATTAGGCCAATAAATTAGGTTCGAAACCCAACTAAATTAATACGGACATAGAATAGAGCACACAAAGCAAACATAACCATAATCTGGATAACCCCGAAAATTTTTTTACATTACTTTTAATCTATATCATAAGATCAAAGATACTTGAACACTGAAAGTGAAAGGTTGTTTCACCAGCCAGAATGAAAATAATTTTTTACACAAAACTGACAAAACAAGTAGAAATATGTAACACATACTTAAAAATACACATAAAATGAATGTATATTAACATTTTCGACATTTTGATTTAACTTAACTTAAAACTTACCCAAACTTCCAAATTCCAGTCAACCTTCTTTTTTTAAAAATAAAAAAATGTATATGTACAACTCCTGCCTGTCCTGGTCCTGATGAGTCCGAAAATGCCTAGGATTTTTGTTGTTCTAAAATTGTGGTGGTTGTTCCATGATGAGTCAAGAACAATAATAACAAATAATCCTATTTTTTGGCAAATTGGCAATTCTGCGTAGTAGAATGATGTAGAGTACGAGTTGAACAAAACAAATAAATTAATCAACTCCTATTATGCTATGGGCTCTGGCTCAGGATTTGTGATAATTTCTAATTTTTAACCCACACCCGCCCTATCCCACAACACACACTCATGTGTTAGCAAGGAAATCTAGTCATGGGTTCAAAATTAATATTCACTTCATACTTCATTCATAACAGGCGAAATTCTATCCAGACAGACGACTGCATGATTTTTGTGAATTTTTATCAATTCTTTAGTTTTCAATATTTTCTCAGGGTTAGGTCAACCTGTAAAATTGAAATTGAAATTTTGATGGGATACAGTCATGCAGTCCATGGTAAATTCTGGAAAATTAAAAAAAGGAAGTGCCCATTTCCACTATCCATTTCATTTCCTTTTGATTTCGTTGAATGTACAGGGTGGGCAGTGCCGTAGCGACGATTTTCCCGGCCCTGGCTACGATTAGAAATCCCGGCCCTTGATTTTTTTGGCAACTTATTAGACCATATCTCTGTGCATATGATACGACCCAAGCCATTAAATCACTGTGGATGAACAAAGTTGAAGTCAAACCTGATAGTTTTTTTTAGATTTTAATTAATCGAGTTACTGATGAGGAAATGTCGAATGCTCGTCTAACTAATGCAGTGCCGGCGCTACTGTTGGGACAGCCTGGGTCAAACTTTGCCTGAACGGCCGGAAATCAGTGGCGTTCCTTGTAATGTTTTGAGGTTGGGCGAAATTAACTCTCTGCTGTAAATAATGTATTCACGAAAGCATTGTTACAACCAAAGCTGAAATCTTCTGCAGATCGGGGGAATTCAAATTCGGCCCGAAGGGCCGGAAAAAAATTTCATTCTAGCAGTGCATTTTATTTTTTAAGTCTCTGCTTCAAGTCTTACATTTTTTAATATTCCATAAAATCGAGGGTTGGCCATGACATGAGATGATTTCCGTTGCCGGAAATGATGACATCGGTCGACTCAAATTCAAAAGGCTGTGTAACGGAAAGCTGTCGCACAGACTGTATAATTACATTGTACAACCGAATGATCCAATGTACAATGACGTACAACCGAATGATCGAAACTATTTTGTAAAGTTATTGTGATTTGACTCGAGATAATGCAAATCGGCCCAAAGGGCCGAAATTTTTTCTCAATTTCATGAAAGAAGCCGTCAACCAAGAATAGAATACTCCACAATTTATACACGTGTAAAAGTTTAGTATCTCGTCAAAACGCATTTCATTTGATTTCAATTCTCGGACGGCCAGGACTTATGGTGCCACATTGCCACCATGACCGAAACAAATCGTCCGGATAAAGAATGAAGTAGAAACAGTGCATTACTAGCGATGTAGGCATGAATCCATGCTACAGTAACTTACTCCAATCTTTTAGCTACTTCATTTTTTATAAATTGCATTGTTTATTTTACAACTACTTAAGAAAAATCCGTCCCGGCCCCCTGACTGTCCCGGCCCTGGAAAACGTTGCCAGTCAAAACCATCGTCGCGACGCTACTGAGGGTGGGCCATAATATCTGCCACACTTTGAGTGGATGCTATTCATGCTATGCCGCCGGGCACTGAGCAGGCAACCGAACCGGACATCATTGGATCGGGTTTGATTTCCATGATAGCCCCCGCGATTTAAACCAAAGTATTAATTATCCCAACTTGACATCTTGACATGATGTTCCACTCACTCGCCAATTTAATTAGTGGGTCGATTCGATACATTCGGCGGAGATAAACTTTTTCTTACAACAACAATCAACACACATAATCGATTCTTGTGTCGTCTCCTGCATACTACTACGACACGCGACGGTGTGTCGCATTGTTTGACCAGTTTGACCTCAAACATAAGAGCATGAATGAGAGTATGAATTATCCCATGAGATAATTCCTGAGAACACAGTCTGGTAATCTAGTAATTCAGAATACTGTACTGTGTCATTTGTATTTGTAGCCTCAATTACCCATTTTAATGCAATCCATATTAAAGTTTTGACAAAAAATGGTAAAGGCCTGTCTTAAATAGTGATTACTTAAAATTATAGATCAAATTAATAATAGATAAAGAAAAGAAACATCAATTTAGGAAATTATTCCCCTTTAACGTCCGATACATTACAACAATATGGATATTGCATAATAGTAGTGTCTACTCTGTATATAATTTTGGATTTTGATCGGACCTTACGAAAAATTTAAAAATATGTAATAGCTCTTTTAAGTAATTTCTTTTAAGTGGGTATAATATGGCATTGTTACTTTCATATGTATTGAATATGTTTAGTATCAGCAATACAAGTCATAAAAGAATTAAAGTTCCAGTTCCAATTCGTGTCTTTCACCAGAAAATATATTATACATAGCATTTTGCAACTCAAGAGGTTTAATAGAAGACTTTAGGTTAGATGGAAGATAGATATGAGAATATAGGATCCAAAACAAGTTTCAATTGTGTAATTTCATCGAAAACAATGTTTGTGGGATTCGGGGAGGGTATCGAGTACCGCCCATTAAGAGTGGAAAGTTTTTTTTATAAGAAAGTGAAGTAACGATTCGGCTACTTTTTACTTGAGTTTATGACTACACACAGTAAATGGGAATTCAAAGTGTCACATTTATCAAGAAATTGTTAGTACAAGCAAGCGTGAGTGTAACAATGAAAAAGATCAACCGAATTATCGGTCTTTACCTGAATTACAATTACTTCTGTGTCAGTATCCCTTTCCGATGGAATTCTGTCAACTGTGAAATCGAGAGATTGAAATCAACATGGCGATATTGCATTTTTTATTTGAACTTGCTAGTCGTCACCTTTTCAACATCCTCTCAATTCTTCACTTTCGCTACAGACTACTATAATAATGCCCTGAATTTCACCGAGTTGGTCACGTTGTATCGTCTGCTGGCCTTGTTAATTTGTATCTTCTGTACAACTTTTCAAGTTCATACTGCCCTGAGACCTTTCTCAGTCCAACAATATACAAATTCAGCTTTACGTTATTTGAAAATGATGGAGAAGGACAGAATATTCAAGTCCCAGTCGAGATTTGACTCAAATTGTGAAATTGTTTTAAGTCTAATTCTAGTGGCATATTTCTGGTCAGCCGGAATTGGTTTACTAGCATTCATGTTCCGTTGTGAACTGCATGTCCTCAATGGTGTTTTACCGATTTGCGAAAACTTTCAACTTGAATCAGAAACTGAGTTTATCAGACAATGGAATGTATTTTCGAAAATTATGTATACTCTACTTCTTATCTACATATTCTCTCAGCATGTGGCGGTTACTTTGTGCTACGCTGCCATTGTTGTTCTTGCCTATTTGGGAACTGCTGAAGTTCTGGAGCGATTGCGGTGAGTTATTAACAAGAATCTCATTTACACTCCGTGTATTGAAAACACATTTCGAAAAACTGCTGTTCTTACTACGTACATACAGAATGACTTTCACTTATCCTTGCAGTATTCTTAATCATTTCAGTAAACCGACTGGCCGTCTCAGGAGTCCATTCTGCTGGACTCTGCATTACAGATGTCTTTTAATGCTGAACACAAGACTCAATATGTGTATGGGCCAACACATATTCCCAATTTGTTTCGCCACATTTGGTGGAATTTTGATTTTTATAAACTATGCCTTTGTTGTCCTTCATTATGGGGTTGTACTCTTCTTATGTGGAGCTTTTGTAGACGCATGCTTCGTAGTTTATCTTATGACAGTAGTTCGTAAAACTTCTTTCTTTACAGACATATCTAAGGATATATTAGTCAAGCAAAAATGTGTCAGAGGACAATCTCGATATTGGCAAGCTGTGCTAAGAAGTTGTCCGAATATTCAAATACATGTTGGCACATTTATGATTTTATCAAAAGCAACATTGTTTCATTTTTTTGGTGGTATACTCGGGAATATCGTCAGTTTGATCCTATATTCTAGGATTTAAGGCATGAGTAAAAAAAATTTGACCTAGAATGTTATAATTTACAATGTCAATGTAAGTTATTACCTATTTAAAGCACAAGGTTTTACTTATATTTATATTTTATATGTATGTATGAATTCAGCTAGTATGGTATTCATATTCACAGTTGAGAAATTGTTGCAGTCATAATAAATTAAAACGGTGAAGCTAAAAAGCCAAACTAATCTTTACTTTGACAGCTCCTGAGGCTGTGACTGGCTGTAGGTTCTCGAGAGTATAAACTAAAAATATTTATTTTATTTTTATTTACCAATACGTAAAATCTTGAACTACAGAAAATGTAAATGTAACGTTATCCTGTGTGAATCGCTTCAAACATTTTCGTGAGTAGAATAAATCTTGAACTTTTCTCAATCTATTTATTTAAGCATTTCTGATTGTATACGACGTTAAGAGAAGACCATTTCGTATGTTTTGTCCAGCACATCACTAAAAGATCTGAGTGACACAGGAAATTAATTTGAGCTTAGGAATTGTCCGGTTTATTCCATGACTAATTTCGGACACTATTCAGTATTGGTATTAGTGGTTCCAGTCTTGATATTCCACTCTAATTCCAACGCCGGTTGGCTGGCCGCATCCACACGAATTTGGGTGGTATGGTAATAGCAATTTAGATTTTATACATCATTTTATACATCAAGAAGACTTTCGAAACAATAGATTATAGATATGTGCTTTACAACTACGCATCTCCCAGCATCGATGCAAAAATTTGGGAATGGAATGAACTTTTAATCCTTTCAGACTTTATTTGACGAAACATTTTTTCCGTAGGTGGGGTTGACACATGGAATGCGTATACTTTCTCTCTCTCACCCTTTCAGACCATGCAGCAAACATTTCATTCAACATAACAGAGGAAAGTAATTCGAATGAAGATTTTGACAAAACGTAACGAAACCTTAATTGAACACAATTTTCTGGAATAATTTGGACCAAAATGTACGTGTACGTGCACGCCCAGTACTCATGTTCATCCCACAAATGAAGCTTTCAATTACAGAATACAGAGATTATTAGTAGAAAAGTAGATTATTCTAATTCTTATAATAGCGACTCATCCTAAAATGTTAACACTTTTCTGGGTGTATTATCAGTCTTACCGGATGAATTACTAGTGTGTTGCGGCGAGGCTTCTCAATGTCAATATCCATTTTCTCTTGCATTAGGCGAAATCGTCTATTCTGTTCCGCGTACACTTGAGGTCGAAAACCATACTCGAAATATGAAAGTCCTATAGATATTATCTGACAAAACAAAAATGTTATTAATGGACAAAAATTGATTTGATTTGAGCAAACGAAATTATTTCTTTAGCTATTAATTATTAAAAAATGCTTTCTGGTTTTATTGAACTTACAATAACCACTATCGTCTCCACAATGAATGTTAAAAGACACTCCCAGTTATATCCGTGCGGGAAAAGAAACCATGTCAGGCCTGTAACAAGTAGAATCGCGAAATTGCAATTAAATGGTTTGTAGGTTGAAATAATTTACAATGTACTCATTACTTTTAATCCACTCTTCGCCTTTCCGTAAAAGTTAATCACTAACCTTCTACCGGCCCAACTCTCCAGCAACCAAAGCCATATACTGATAGCAATCCGAAAATAACGCCGCCCAACGCACCGTTTGAAGTAATCCGAGATGAAAACCCAAGGAAGACGGCTGGTCCAATCTGAAAACATCATATTTTATTAACTGCTCATCACAACTGAAGCTGCAAAGTTATAGAAATATTGCTTCATTCCACACAATACTCTCTTGCAGTTTTGAATCAGCCAAAGTGGTTACTCGAAAATTCTTCGAGTTCAAAAACCCTTGTAATTTGTAGCTAACATTCTAATGCAATATTGAACGGAATCTCGAGGTGACTGACGTGAGTATATTTCAAAAACAGGTGTTAGTTTTTTGCCACTTACCGCTGTGGAGACAACACTACCAGCTGTTAAAATTTGCGAAATTGAAGGAGGATTGTAACTGGCGACAATTACGGCTGGAACATTCAACTGCAAATAAAATTGAATATTATTTCAAAAATCAATAAGACTAAGATTTAGAGAGAGAATTTCAGAAATACAGTTAAAAACTAACGAGAACACAAAGCATTCTGGCCCAGTTTAAGGAAAGCCCTCGCTTAATCAAGTCACTGGCAATCATTGCTGACATTCCTGTTTGTATTGAATCAACGCTGGAAGCCACCAGTCCAGTACCCATTATAATTGAGAGGACTAGCCAAACTGTGGGTAATTCCGCGAGAAGCAGAAATAGTACTTGGTATTCTTCATGATCTGGCATTTCTATGAATCCTGATACGTCGGCCGCCTTTGCAAAATTGCCTACGAAATTATAAATAGAGAAACCCTAAGCCAATTGTTTCGAATCTCATAGACAAGACAATTCTTAAAACACAAGAATCCCCACAGGCTTTACCTGCCAATCCAAATACAATCATAGCAGTGAAACTAAGGAGTATTCCAAGGACAAATCCACCCTTCAAATGCTTGTCGTTTTTCGAGGCGAACACCTGATATAATCATGTACTTTAAATGTAATGGCGAGGAGTGACAGTACTGATCTATCTGAATACTGATCTCAGCTTACTCTTTGCCAAATCGCTTGGTTCAAAATCTCAACAAATACATTGGAAGCCATGAGAGCCAATCCAGTTATAATGCCCTGGAAAGACAATACTTTTTAGCTAAGAATTGATGAAAGTTCTGAGAAAAGTTCAGTTAAACTTAAATTCTTAAATTCGTCGTATCACCTTATTTTCCCAAGAAAATCCTGCAGTCCACCCTTCAGTAGTTATATGTGGCGTAACCTTGAAAATTATCGAACTCATTTAACAAGTCATATTCCGTGAACGGTTAGAACATAATAAGATGCAAACAGAATATAAACAGAATGCAGGATGAACCTTAACCTTACCTCTGTGTATATGGCAGTGTAACAAGCTGCGACTAGAGCAAGAATCATCACTCCTTGAATTCTAAATGATATCGACGAATGGAAAATAAATTTTAACTGTACAATTGACAATGTCTTGTCGTACGTGATTTACAGTTCACGCTCCTTAGCGCTGCTGTGAGGTATGGTATTACACAGCACAGTATTTACCTGTCTGTGAGAAGTGATGCTCGAAGTCCACCAACAACTGTGTAAAATGTCGTTACTGCTGCTACGGCTATAATTGCTCCTTCAGCTGGAAAATCTGATGATAACGCCGTTACGCAGGATCCTATTGCGATTAGCTCTACAACAAGGGATACCCACATAGTTATCAGAGCTCCGGCAGCCACAACAAACTGCATGGTACGGCCAAATCGTCTGTCAGGGAAATAATTGCAATATAGCACACAAAAGAATATAATATTTAATTTGATAACCTACTCTTGCACGAACTCCAACGCTGTGAATCCTCGATCACCCATTAAGTGTCGCATTGCTGGCCCGGCCCACATGCATAGAATCCAAGGTATAACCGTTGCAATGGCGTATCCAATTAAAGCCCAACTAAAATTGAAATCATACATCAAAGCATACTCCAAAAAATATTTTTGAACATTTAAAAATATTACAGATTCATTTTCAAAGTGAAGGCAGCAAATGAAATTTCCTCACCAACCATCCAAAGCTGATGTCTCAGGGGGTGCTGTCAAAGTCCAAGTGCCCATTGCACCTGCGAAAAGAGATAATCCAATACTGTACCATGATTGGGAACGTCTTGCGGAAATGTAATCTTCGTCGATTTTCCAGAACTAAATATATATGAACTAAAAATTCACTAAATTCGTAACAAGCTGCATTTTGCCTTTGTCGAATAAAGTCTAGAATTAATCTAATAAACCTTACATGTTTAAGTTTACTCCATGAGACGATGAGAACTGCAAGGACGAAAGCTGCCAATGTTCCACCAAGGAAAACTGAGGCCAATAATGTGGACAGCATCTCAAATTCGGATATATAAAGTTCAGCTGTTTAGATGTAGTAAAAGTAACTACTTTACACAGTTTGCTATTCAAGCAAATCTACGATCGATTAAGCATTTCCCAGAGGAACATTGGAAAATTTCTGGGGAACCCTTTTACTAAATAACTCAGCTAACAAAATATTGAGACATCATTGCTAATTAATTGACATAAGCACGTGCATATTATGTTTTACATTGCGTAGTTTAAAGTTATTAGAAGGCCAAATGATTTCATACAAATGCATGCCAATACATCGCATGCATCGCCGAGATAAAATGGAGTGCGACAAAGAACACGCCTTTTGCACACACCCGACTAGTTCAAACTGATTTTATAAACAATACTGAAGATAGTATGAAATTGGGTGTCTCAATAGTGTTGACCACCACAACTTTTGAAGACCTCAGGAAATTATATATAGTTAACTCAACCCATCCTGAGAATTGTAACATTCTGAACTTCACAACAGTCTCAACAGAGAAACTCAATCGAAATTGTTTATTAAGTGAATACATGGACTATTTATTGGAGAGGAGATGGAACACAAAGTTTGGCTAAAAGTTTAGAACATTGTACTTAAGAGACATGTTACTGTGCAGGCGGGAAAATTTTTCACCCACATTTTTTTACGTGTCTAGAATGCTAATGCTAGAAGTAAGTATCGTAGCTGTGAGGTTAAGACACCCTGTTTATGGACAGCGTACCAATTACCAATCATTTCCTGGATGATCGACTTTACATGAATAGTAGCTGCTATTGACCTCGTGCATTGGAAGTGTGCATTGGAGGTTGCTGAATAATCACAAAGTACAAGTTCAAGAGGCATTTACATCTGATTGAGCATCAATTCGTATCCATGACCGCACTATCTAACAAGAGCATTTTTTAATGAGTTCAATGATCACCGCTGATAAAAAACGAATGTGCTTTGACTCACAGACATCGACTCACCTAATCAGCAATTAATTGTGATTAGCAATTAATTGCTAATCGCGAAAGTGAAAGCATTTCCAAAACAATTCATTCTCCTATCTACTAATGGCAAAACTGACGCTCGACGTACCCGGCATGACTTTCCCACATTTAATATCTGAACTAAACAAGTACATTTCAAATCATGTTTTATAATTTCTAAAGGTCGTCCTTATTGCGAAAGACCACAGGTCTGTAGCCATACAATCGTTCAGGGTGTACGATAGTTAGTTTGTGCGGAGGCACTCTGGTTTTCGCATTTCTTAAGGGAATCACTTCAAATTTGGTGTGCGTGACCCTTGGGCCATAGCTCCGGACAAGTTCGTTAGTCAACAAAATTGGACTACTACTAGGGGTACTTTCTTATTTAAATCTGGCCATTTGGAAGCGGTATCTTAATCAACATAGTTCAAAGCTCCATTACAAATACTGCAGCAAATATATTTCACCACGCTTCCTGTTGGGTTAATGGTATGGCCATGAAAGGAAGTTGCTCTATACTCTATAAGACTTTAAACAAATCGTCAAATATTCGGATCTATAACTTTTCATGACTGCCAGGCTTTTTAAGTAAAGTGCACGAATTCAAACAGGTTACTGACAAGTTCTCCAATTATATTTACCAATGATATTGTTGAAATTCATTTGAGCCACAGACAAATTAATATTTTGGAATGTTGCCCTGTATTCTGCGATTTCGTCACATTTGTATTGATTATTACATATGTGAAAATAATTAACACGACTACCAAAGTAAGTGAGAATTCTAAAGGAGAGTAAGGAAGACTAGTCGTTAGTAAACCACACGGAATTAGTTGTTTGTAAATAAAGAACTTGGCTTCAGTTATTTGTAAAATACATGGAAATTCCAAATGCGTCTAATGAATTCTATCCTCTACTTGTTCTCGCCTCGGTTCATTGTGCTAATCACATTCACATCACAGCCTAGTCTCCGTGTTTTTTCTGTGTTCTAGTTTTTTTTCTGAACATGAACGTGTTGCTTATTTGTCGTTTGTTTGTCGGTTTCAGCTTTAACCCAAATTCCGAATGAGTTTCGCCTAATGTCTGAACACATATATCAATATATTATTTTGTGAACTAAGGAAAACATCTTTTACATAGTATCGGCTCATCCTGTAAAAGTTTTACGACCACGATGATTCCTCGACCCCCGAGGAATACAATGTTGTGGTGACTTCTCTAGTTTAGGAGGTTCAAACTTGAGACCAATTTACGACAATTATGTGTACGATTAAGGATTGACAATAATTCCTGTCGACGATTTTGAATGAATGAGAGTTTTTAATTTTTGCAAGTCAAGGAGATACCTTGTTCAGAACAGAGCGGAGGCTGGCTGTAGTTTTTGGTCCGAAGCCATTTCTCCATGTACCTCCTTTCGGTTTCTACCCGGCGTTTACTTTTAGATAATAAAGAATGACTTTTATAGCCTAACCTTTCCCAGTGGAGTTCATACTTCAACGCGGAATGCAAAAAGAAATTCGTTCAGTCCTCATTCGAGATTTTCGGGTGTCGCGTTAAGAGTTAAAATATTTGCAACAGATTTGGGTGCAGTCGGTATCGGTTCGGTACAGTGCAGTGTACAATATATTACAAGAAGGATTATTAGACATCAGGCGCAGCTGAGTATACACATTAAATTATATCAAAATGAGTGACTCTGTATCATCCTTCCTAGACTCCCTGGTAATTTTGTTTTGTTGTGATTTATTATTAAAGCATTTAGAACTTTAAAGTAATCAGACCATTAAAATGACATACAAAGAGTCGTAAATCAACCAACCCCTCCGGCATCCTGATATTGAGAGTTGAATGTTTTTCCGTCTTTTCTGACAAATTGTCTTGGGAAATTCAGCGCAAATGATATTTTCGGCATCGAACGAGCTATAAAGTTAATTTGTCGTTCTGACGAATCTTTACTGATGATTTTACTCGTTTCAACCATGTAAAATAGCATCTCCCAACAACCACGGCGATTTAATATACTCTACTTTAATTTCTCAAAATGAGGCCGCCAGAGTTTGTTGATTTTGAATTAGCTTATTTTCTCCTGTGTTATTTATGAGCGGACTGATTGATAACTCTAAAGTTTTATTTATTTTAAGTTTAGAACGGTATTTGAGAACATTTATTATCTTTCATTCTTTAGCTCTTGATGTGCAATATCTTCGTATTCGGTGTTGGAGTTGGAGCATTTCTGGTACGAGAAGTTTCTCTAATTAGTATAATCTCCCTTAACTAAATTACGAGCGATTTTTAAGTGAAAGGTTCAGTTCTTAATTCTAAACCCAGAGCTATAAACACATAAAACGCGAAACAAGTGGTCATTCTCTACAATTGCTTGGTTTGCTATGAATCAGTTTTCTAAATAGTGATATTTTTGAGAAGTCTAACTATAGCTGCCAGGACATTACCGCGGAAATATTTTTTTATCGCATCAATTGTCACTGGACTGTCACACCAGTAGTGACAACTGTATGTATCAGTTCTTCGCATACTTTGATTTCGACTTCGATTTGTGTATTTTGGGAAATGTCTAGTGATACATTTAGTTCTACTATTTTTATTTAGTTGCTTCAATTCTTATTTTTGAAAATGTAGTTGTCCACTCTACAGGCCAATTTCAATACTTCAAAAAAATTAAAGTTATGTCAGGGTCGATTGTATCTGCATACTCAAAAGAATTTGCAAAAAATAAGGATTCTGCAGAGCAATAACGTATCGTTTATATAAGTATTGGCTTGATCCTTGGTTTGTCACAATGTGAGTATTGTCACAATCACAATCTGACACTAGCACGAAGCCCAATATTATTGATCCTTGGATCACTTACACTTACAACACAACCAATGATATAGTAATCATTTTATTATCTATGTATTATACCGTCTGCGACAACCCGGGTGATAGATCTCGTATCGCGTAAACGAATATTATTCAATCGGTTTGTTTATTGAGAAGACAACTTTGGCATACTTATTAAGTATTTCAGTTTATATAGTTAATATTAGTTAAGGACCAAAACCCCTTTACAAAATACCTCGTGAGTCAATCTGTGACACCTATAGCTATGTATATAATGACGAATCAGTTGAGACTAGTTCTTATTGTTTTAGAAATGTTGCAGTTGAATATTTATAAAATGAACCTTGAGCCTTAAACCTTGGCTTAGTCTATTACACTACACTGGAACTGCTGTTTGTTCGCGAAATCTCTCAATTTCTCGATGTTCCGAAATCAAAGAAAATATGTAATCTGATTGAACCTAATGGTGTTCTAAAATATTTATTCTAAAATTTCACTTCATTTCAAACAGTTGACTTTACCTGAAGCTAATTAGATAAAACTGCATGCCCGTTTCTTCGGGTTTTAAAAACTGCTATGAACAACCATGATCTTGTATTCTCAGACAACGGTTGGGACATTCCTTAGATTTTTGTGTAATAGACCGTCTAATTTATTTTGCAGTGCTACAACTATGTGATTAAAAAGGATGGTCCCAAAGTTTTGATCACATCATCTGACGATTCTGGAAGCAATGGCTGGCGTGCATCTAATCCTGATGAGTTAGCCGTTGAGAGACCGTCAGATCAAAATAATCGACGCCGAAGAAGCTCCTTGTATCATTAGAAAAATTATAATTGGTTCAAGTTATTCACGTGCGTCACCTTCAACATCATCACCTCATCTGTTCCTGTCTGTTAAAAAACAACTCACTTGTCCTGTTGGAAATAGAAAACCTGTAAAAAATTTGTAGCTGAGCTAAAGAATCCATATGTTTGCTGACTCCTGACTCCAAAAAAAACTTACCAACTTAATAATACCACACCTGATTAATCATACTTTTTACGTTCCATTCTAGCCAACCAGACTCGACTGCACAGAACAGAACCAGAACAGAAGCCTTCATTTTTTTTCTAAAAATAAAATATTGCAAAATTTAGTGTCTTATGTCTACATGCCGTGTATAATTTGCCGTCACTCATTTCTGTGGAACAACAAAAAACATATGGAAAATTTTTGCGGAACCTCTTCATCTTTTGTCCCAGATTCGAATCTGCCCTATGGTAGGAAAACGACACCCTCAATATCAGCTTGTTTATGATTTGGCTGACTTTGACTTTGCTAACTATGCACAGTCAAAATAAACATTGAAATTAGTCCAGAAGAGTTTGCAATTTTCAATAGAGGAACTTACCAGTTGGTCAATGCTACTCGGGTGCAAAGTATATACAGGGTGACTCAAAAGTAGCGATTTTAAGCAAGGGTAACGTCTACTTTTGCACCACCCTGTATATTTAAACGAATTGCTGATTTGCAATGCCCCATAGTACTCACTTCGAATTGATGAGCTCGTGAAATGAATTCTAAATAAAATTAACTTTACTCATTCATTGACATAACGATAAGGCATTCATCGCCTCGGGCATTTTAGATGTAACTATGTAACACACAACGTGTCAGAAAATCTGTACATTTAACGACGAGACATTAAATCTGAGATTCTTCTTTTGTTGGCCCAGATTTGTTACACCCACACAAACTTATGTTGAAAAACATGGGGACATAATCTTCAGACACAGCCGAAAATGTGTACGAACGTGTGATATGTATTCGTATCTTTTTGACGCATCCTGTTGACTATTACTGTTGATTCAAATGTGATATATTTTGGGTTATATTTCCAGACCCGCCCCTCGTGGGAGTTGTGTTGACATTGACATATCCTATGATGTTCATACGTCCTATTTTTGGAACGTTTATCGGCATAGCGAATTCTTAGGCTAGAGTCGAAATTGTCGAATGTACAGCGTGGGCCAGAAATTGCGGACATACCTTAAGTGATTTTATACGTGTGGACAGTGTGGAATGCCTTTTCCGATTATCTCCAGATATGGCACGTTAGAAAGCCCATGCGATTCTGATCCGCAGACAATTCAACTTATTGTTAGAATTCAAAATTTTGAATAAGGAGTCGTCAATGCCATTGCATTTTCTTTCTGTTACCCAGGATCAGACCCAGACAAAGACAATCATAGAGGGGTCACATTCTGATCTAGGTCAAATGGGATGTCAATCGAACAGGAAAGTCAAGGAGAAAGCGCGTACCATGTTTGCATGTTTCGATGTTTCAGAGTTATATGACCACCCAAGTTGCGTCACGAGGCCATCAAAGTTAAAAAATACTAGAGCTTTATAAATCCAGAAATATTTGGCTGACCATTTTCCGATAGATTCCCAGGACAAGTTGTGAGTAAAACGTTTTTACGTGAATGAATGAAATTAAGATAAGGTTGGAATTTTTTGATTGGACTTTATTCATTCGGAATTCGGACTAGTAATTTCAATCTCCCAGAACTTGGACAAATAACATTTATTTGTACTTTTGAACCGTCATTGATGAATCAAATAGTGTACTTAATGCGTAATACTTACTGTAAAAATGGTGTGGAATTACTTCCGCAAATTGCTGTTGTAAATGTTATTGTACTAACTACGTGCAATTTTTCTCGGAAAGTCCAAATGTTCAACAGTAATTACGTCGAACATCGTATGATTGTATAATACTGCGATTATAAAGATTTATTTTCCATTTATGTCAATGCCGAAATAAATGAGTGCGTCAGTGATAACTGATAACAGCGAACGATAAGAACTACTTCAGTTCATGTAATCTATTCAATTTTTTTCCAGAGAAATTTTTTTAACACTGTGAAAGTACAGTACGTAAATCAAAATATTGAATAAAATTGAAATTAGTTACTTCAATTTATTTGATAACATCAATTTAATACCAGTCTTTCACTTCAATTTTGTAAATATTGATTTCGACAACTTTCATCTAAGAATGAGCCATGTAGAATTAATTAGAGACAATTTCGTATTTCTGTGTGAGATGACCGTGTGCAGTCTGAGGTTAATTGATCGATGTCGCCAAGAAAACATATTTACTCGAGACGAGACAAGTGAACTGGTAAATAATTTTAGAACACTATTATGTTGTCTCATTGAAATTGACTTTAGGGAATGCAAACATTGTGAGAAAGTGAGAATGTGTGAGAGAAAGTCCAAATAATCAATAAAGTTGTGGAGGGGTCATGTCAAAAAATATCCAATACAAAAGGTTAACCTGGTGATCATAATGTTTGGGGGCCTTGATAGTCGCCCAATGACGAATTATAATACCTCAAAAATTCAGCTATAAAGGAACCATAGCATATTCCTTGGGGTTTGGAAATTTTGGAATCGCAAAAAGTTATAGGTTCAGAATGGAATATAGAATTGCGTATACGTATCATACGAACGATATCAAAGTACAAGCTTACAGTCATGACTAAAAATAGATACCTGGATTCAGCAGTCAGATAATTGACTTTATTGATTTGACTGAGGTTTTCTTTTCCTCGCCTCAACGTACGAGATTACAGTCTTTATTAACTCGATGCCAACAATACTTCAATCAATATATCGAAATTATAAGCCCATTCAGTAAGAATGAGGAGATTTCTTGACATTTGAGGGTCCCAAAATGTATTCGTGGAAATCTCTAAATTATATGTCAAATGACGTATCAATTGCTTTTGAGCTTAGGAGCATCAATTAATATAGTTAATAGTCCTTTAATTATATCCTTTGCCGTATCGAAGATGACATAGCATGCGACGACCAAATGTCACATTCTCTAGATCGATAGACGTGGACAAGATTAGAAAAAAACAGGCCATTATACAACATATAATAAATCTTTTTTATTTCCGCGACTTTGCCCTGGCCACCTTGACTATTCAAAATTCACTCGGATAATTTAAAGAGAATAAAAATTAATCTCCAACTTTAAATTTATAGGAAAGCGAACACGAGGGCTACAGAAGGAACCGAATATTTTACACAAACTTGCTACTCAAAGATGTCTACTCATTTCGCAAAGTCCTTGCAATGATGCATGATCGAAATACACGACAACATCGTGATGTACTAAGAATTTTAAGTCAAGAGTTTCCTTTACCCAGCAAAACTTTTAATCCTCCACAAACTGGAACATTTCCAGCCACACCACCCATTAGAACATATACATTCCCAACCACATCAGAAATTTCAACATTCTCGTCTGTACCAGCAACTGGCACATTTTCTGCAACCCCAAGGATCTCACAGACTGGACCAAAACGTAAACTAAGCTTTGATTGTAAAAAATAATTTATTGAGATCAAAACTATTTTTTGTAATTTTTGTTGGATTCAGAAGTGACCCAGAGTGACATACATTGGCTTGCAACATATTTGGCATCTGATGACGAAGCTCTTTTGAAGAGAAACGAATTCTATAGGGGACTTGGGTTAAAACCAGCAGGTCTCCTGGACGTAACACGAAAAGCTGATTCTTCTGGATATCCACCTTACTCTTTCTTTACAGAGTGTTTATTAAGGTGGAATTCTACGAGTCTAACCCCAGCAACATTTGAAAAATTAGACGACATACTAAGGAAACTTGAACTGTACCATGTTGCATGTAATCACCGAATACATGATCATTTGGACTTAAACACTTCATTCTACTAGACTAATATTGTATTTTGTTTCACAGGTACGATTAGTGTTGATTCCAGATCACGCTAGCTTTCCTGGAAGCGTTGCTTTCGGCAGGAGGACAAGCATCGACGTTTCGTCACGTATCGACTTAGAAGCATGTAAAAAATACTGTCCTCGAAATGTTCAGCCTGCAGAAGATCAAGGCACCTTCCCTAGTCCCGATCCAGAAAGTCGCCATGTACTATCCGTAAAATGCCAAACAAAAGGGTGTATTTTTTATAACCAGGGACTGGCGGAGCCAGTGACACGCCGATTCCGTCGGAATATGTTTCTTCGAGAGGTCATCGAATTTCGTCTGACACGTGTTTTTCAAAATTCCTTAACGGACCTCCGGGATAATTTTTTTTTATAGATTTTAGGCTTTTCAAATTCGAAAAACCCTTTGGGTTTGTGTATTATAGATACCTTTTCGAAAGACCTTTCAGAAAACTTCAAAACAGATCTGAAAAAGAAGAAGGACTTTGGTCGACTCGAAAACTACATTGTTACAGAGTTACAGCCCATAATGATTTTCGATTTTGAAAAGTGGAAAATCTAAAAAAAATTTGACTCCCGGGGGTCCATTCAGAAATTCTGAAAAACACGTGTCGAATGAAATCCGATGACCTCTAGAAAAAAAATATTTCGACGAAATTGGCATGTTACTGGCTCCGCCATTTCCACGTAAGTACAACGTTTCCAAAATTCGTAGTACATCTAATAGTGTCCATATTTTCAAAAGAGATATAATATTTCGAAGGCCCGAAGGACTTTAGATTAATACAAAATCTTCATAAAGTGAACGAGGTCTATAATATTTTACTTAACTGCCGGACAGGTAAGCATCAGACTATTCTAAAACAGAATAATACTACAACATGGCATGACAAACATCAAGTTTTTTAAATAAGAACATCTGATAGTTAGGCAAGAAATAATATTTTAACCGAGCCAGGAAATGTATGAAGCAGTAATGTTTACTGAAATGCACAATATATTGTAAGGCGGAATGAAATTAGTGATGCAGTTATTGCTAGAATAATTAAAGTCCTTTGTACCTTCAGAGTATTTTATTTTTGGAGAATATGAATGTTATTATTTGAGTTACAAAATTTGGAAAGTAAAAATCGTTTAATGCTTTAGAGTGTAAGGAATGAACCAATAAGTAATTTAGTCGAATACCAGCTCAGCTGACAAAATAAAAATTGAATAATAAAATTTTACAAGAGATAATAAAATAAACTGCTGGTGTAGTAAGTAGACTGGATGACCAGTCTTATTAATAAACAGAAATACAAATGTTTACATGCATTGCATTCCAAATTGTAAAAGTAATGAAATAGTAAGATCATGCATTCATCTTACGACAATTGCCTTAATAGACTCCGAATACCGAAACACGGCTTGACGTTGACGGATAAAGGATAGCATGAATTGCTGTAAGAAGATGGCAGCCTGGCAAGAAATTCAGGAAAAAGGTTCCGATATCAAAATCTTTAATTGTACTTTCCCCGAACAAAATTATAATGGTGACCGGATTCAGGTGAAATCGTAATCGTGAAATTATTGCACAAACGAACAAATTACAAATACACAATACAAATTCAAAATATCAATATTGCATATGCAATATTTCGATACGGAAATGCCTAGAAAAATTTGGATATTTCTAATGTCGCCAAAAAAGTAAGTATTATATTAGACTTCGCCATTATGTATTGACATTGATACAAGTATACAAGTCATATACAACGAATAAATTACTCAGAGAATGTTATCTTATCACGACACATTTTGCCGTGTCATCAAGTACTTGGTACACTTATCCTGTATTTAGTCTATCTCTCAATAAATTTTCATAAAGTTACGAGAAGAATGTGCAGTCAATGTAAACTGTAGGAGTCAGACGAATTCATACAAATAAATATCTGTGCACAATATATTTTTCAACTAAAAAATCAATCATCGACACCACTTGCACTGCGACCGGCGATATTAAAACCAAGTTCCAAGTGATTTAGTTTTTTTTATTGATTGACTGCTTTGCCGAAATCTTCCCGAAGTATCGAGCATGAATCACACAGAAATAATTGTAGACAATTTATCTGATTTGTGCGATTTGACCACATGCACTAATAGACTCATCGATCGATGTCGTTCAAAAGGCGTGTTAACTAGGGATGAGCACGGTTATCTCGTAAGTAATTTTAATTGCCTTATGGTTCTCTTCCGAAACAATGTAAAACTTCTTATCTTTCACAACGAATTGGGTTTATACATAGTATACAGAGGTGGGTCAAGTCCTTTTGAAAATGAATTAAGTCCAAATCCAAATCCTTTCTCAAAATCACAAAAGAACTTAAGTCCAAATCCAAATCCTTTCCCAAAATCACAAAAGAACTTAAGTCCAA
>JAQIXO010000289.1:0-23956 GCA_034700305.1 Protaphorura armata
AGAAATTCTTTAGCACACTCTGAACATTTATAAGACTTTTCTCTGGTATGGCTGCGTAAATGAGTATTTAGATTGCCAGAATTTTTAAAAGATTTTGGACACATTGAACACTTGTATGGTTTTTCTGCGGAATGAGTTCGTGAATGATTCTTAAGACTAGTTGGCGCAGCAAACGATTTGTGACATACTAAACATTTATAAGGTTTCTCTCCAGTATGAATTTTTGAATGATTTCTGAGATTGTTAGACTGAGAAAATGCTTTGGGACAGATTGAACATTTGTAAGGTTTCTCACCAGTGTGACATCGATTATGTATTGTCAGAAGTGATGTTGTGGAAAATGCTTTGGTACACAGTGGACATTTGTATGGTTTTTCCCCAGTGTGAATCCGCAAATGCTTGACAAGATCTCCAGACCCAGAAAATGTTTTTGTACACAATGTGCACTTATAAGGTTTTTCCCCAGTATGAATACGTGCATGACATTCTAAGTGGTATCTTCGTAAAAAACCTTTGAGACAAATGGAACACTTGTAAGGTCTATCTCCGGTATGTGTTCGAGTGTGAATTATTAATTTCGATGAACAGGTAAATTCATTTAAGCAAGTTGTACATTTGTTCCGTTTCTTTGTTGAGTGTGTTTCTAAATCTGACCTCACATGCGTTGTGCCTCGAAATTCAATCGTACCTGATAATACTACACTCCCATCACTGTCCTGTAATGTTCGTGTCTCTGACACAGTTTTAGATTTAAACAAACTTGTGTGAACTTTTTCTACTCGTTCAGTCATTTCTTCGTTTGGTCCAACAATATTGGTTGCCACCTGGGAAGTTGTGATTCTCTGATCCATTCGTTCTACAATAATCTTCACAGACACATTTGATCCTAGTTTCCAGTCATCTAGGATTTTGTTGTATATTCTTCGAGCCATTTCGGGATTACTACATCAGAGTAAAAAATAAGCTTAATTAGTCTAGGAGATTGGATTTTGCTTAGAGGTTGAATTATTAAAATGGAAACAATATTTTGTCTCGTCGTTAGAAATTAAGGTATTAACACACAACATCTCCATTTTTCAAATGAGTCTTTTGATGGTTTTGTAAATAATTGTACATGGTGAAGCGTTATGTTCAGATTTTCATTTGTAATCGTTGTATATCTAGTCTTTACTTTAATATTTACTGCTCCCTTCTACTAATCTAGGGAGTTACAATGAAATAACATGCCTTCCACTAAACAGAATCCAAGGTGACCAAGAATTGTGATGATCAATTGTTTGATGAATCTAAATTGGTAAATGTAATCAATAAGGATATACTGAAGATTAGAAACAAGGGAGATCGGATTATTATATTAATTTACTAATACATTGTTGAAATTTTCTGTTTCATAGAGTTACCTCAATATGTTCTGCCAAATATTGCCAATCAACGCCGGATGACTTACCTTATGTCTTCTTCTCTTTTGTCTTGTGAAAGTCGTTGATTTTGCACATCTATTGTCATCGGAACACGGAACCTTCCGGGACAATTATTTTCAAAATTAACATAATTTGACAAATATGAGTACAGCGACAGGATTAAATTATAACTAGAAAAGGATTGCACAGTAAAATAAACTTACGTGCTCACTCACAATTCATAAACTCATTAGATTAAAAATATGTATACACTTCCTAATATGTAATATCTGAGTAAATTTACAGACACGACTAGTTCACCTATTGAGTTTGGAGAAGAATAGGAAAAAATAGAAATATCAGAATATTAATATTTTGACCAGCTGTAGGCACTGTAAATTGTGTAAATATTATAATCGTAAGACGCATGTTGCTCGTGGTCCAACACAAAATGCTATCCTTTAATATAAGGATGTGCTACGGGAGAGATTCAACATGTAATTATTAACATTAGCTCTTTTATATTCTACTTAATTTCATTTCGTCTTTACGAAATATTCTCGGCACTAATTACTAGTGTAGTTCTACAAAAATTACCTGTAACTTTCGTCTTCTCAACTTGATTTTCGTCCGGTAACGTAATACACACAATTAAGTGTACTAGAGGTTCAAATAATAGTTCTAGTTTTTAAACCCCGCTTCACGTTAAAATAATTCTTGTCACTGTCACCTGAATTTACTGAGAATATATACTTACATGGGTTGTCCGCGCGAGCTCGTATCACTTTGGAACCTGGGATTGATGTGTGAAATGAAACAATACCCTGAAACCCCGGCACCCTAAAAGAACACCGACCGCTCTGAACCTTTTTAATTGGAAAGTGATATTTTTGGACAGCTTATCTGTGCACTTTTTACCATCGACAAATCTACCTGAGACTTAAAACACCTGGTGTATCCTGAGAATTTCTGATGCTTGGGTCTCATATTACCACAGAGACAAATGTACGTATTTTTGCAGAAAATTAATGTAACCTAAAATTTTGGTCCTTGAGAAGTCGGAACTTGTCAATAAAGTTATGTGGCACAGGATATGATTTTAAGTTAGTTTAGTTTGTTTCCCATTTCAAATCACTGCTAAATGAATTGACGGAGGGGCTAAATTAATTCTTAGCCAGAAACCGCGCGTTACCCGGGTGTCCGGGTAAATGAAGATAACATTTTGCATCCGAGGTTACACCTTTGTCTCACAAAACTTAAAAATCAAAACAATTGTGTAGAAATGATACGAGAATAATTCAAAAATTAACATTTATTCAACACAATACTTTGAACACATGTATTTCTAATTAATTAATTGTGTCATCACTTTCAAAACAGTAGTAGCAGAAGAATAGAATTAGTGAGTAGAATTATTTTGTTGAAATACAATATTAATATTTTCATTACACGCATTTGATTGGTATATACAAATGGTTGTGATTAACAAACTGACCAGTCAATTGTACATTTAACATTTGTGGGACTAATCACTCTGATCGGATCGAAAACTTTTGTATATAGGAATGGAATCCAGTTAAGTAGTAACTCGATCTCCAAGAACTTCATTATTACCTTAAAATATAAAATAGAATTAATGGTGTGAAATGAATTATTAAATTAACTTTTATTTAATACAATACTCTGAATAAGTATTTCACGGTTACACATAGAAAATTACCTTCTAACATTTCATAGAATAGCATATTCTTAGATTATTATTACATTACAATCGTCAGGTCTTTATGATTTTATAATTTGAAATAAGCGCAATTATCAAATTAACGAACTAAATGAATGCATTGAATGTTTGTGTCTAATCCATCGGGTGTTTTCGAAGATGTGAACTCAAGTTACGGTAGAGAGAAAATACTTTGGGACACATTGAACACTTATAAGGTTTCTCCTTAGTATGAATTTTTAAATGGCTTGTTAGGTTAGAAGACTGAGTAAATGTTTTCTGGCAGAATATACATTTGTAAGGTTTGTCTCCAGTATGAAGTCGATTATGTGTTGATAGGCTATTGGAGTGGGAAAATGTTTTGTAACAAATTAAACATTCATAAGGTTTTTCTCGAGTATGAGTTCGTAAATGAGATTTTAAGTCGTGAGGACTCGAGAATTTTTTGGCACATAACGAACATTCATACTGTTTCTCCTTGGTATGAAGGTTTAAATGCGTTGATAAACTGGAAGATGTAGAAAATGTTTTGGGACACTTCGAGCACATGTAAGGTTTCTCTCCAGTATGCATTCGATTATGCGTTGTCAGACATGATGATTGAGAAAACGTTTTATGACACATAGAACATTTGTACGGTTTTTCTAGAGTGTGAGTTCGTAAGTGCGCGGCAAGATCTCCCGATTGAGAAAATGCTTTGGGGCACAGTTTGCATTTGTAAGGTTTCTCCCCAGTATGAGTCCGCTTATGAATTTTAAGGCCATTTGAAAGAGAAAATGTTTTGCCACAGATTGTACATTTGTAAGGTTTCTCTCCAGTATGTGTAAGTAAGTGATAATTTAAGTGTTGGGAACGAAAAAAACGTTTGATACATATCGAGCATTTGTAAGGTTTTTTCCCATTGTGGCTTTGGACATGATAGTCCCGATGTGAGGAATAAATGAACGTTTTAGAACAGATTGAGCAATTGTAGGGTCTCTCCCCAGTATGTACCCGTAAGTGCGTGGCAAGATGTGATGACTGAGAAAATGCTTTGGAACAAGTTGAACACTTATATGGTTTCTCTCCGGTGTGGGCTCGAATGTGTTTTATCAGTTCGGATGACCATGTAAATTCTTTGAAGCAGTATGTGCATCTGTGACCTTTTGGTTTTGACTGTTTTTCAAAACTGAATTTCTGATGTGTTGAATCGCGAAATCTTTTGGGGCTTGAAGATCTATTCTTTCCATGGCCTTCTTGTGTTCGGGACCGTGATATTTTCTTAGATTCAACCAAATCTTTGTCTACATTTTCCGCTCGTACAGTTTTAATTTGGTTTAATCCAACAGAATTTGTAGCTGTCCTTGTAGTCACACCTCCTATATCCGTTCGTTCTACAATAATCTTCACGCAGACATCTCCCCCCAGTTTCCAGTCTTCTCGCCATTTATTTTTTCTTGGCGTCATTTCAGGATTACTATAAAATAATTTTCAGATTAAATTAGATTTCAAACAAGGGTCATGTATTTTGTTCTAGAAATCAATTTTAAAAATATCTTCACGATCCAGACACATAAGGTTGAGATTATCACTTCTAATACGTTTTTTCTATTTTCGTTATTTCAGTACAAAAATACACTCATTGACTCTTTGATTGATATAGCCGGGGCCGAATCAATCATCATGTGCATTTTCGTGTGTTATTTCTGCGAGTTGCTTCCCATTTGGCCTAGTGCTTTACATATTCATTATATAGTTACCCTAGTAGTAGGAAAAATTGGCGGAGAAGAGACAATTTAAAGCAACCCGGGGTAGAGCAGGCCCGAGGAATTGAACCACAGCGAGCGATCTATCTGTACGGCTGTACAAGGTAGTTAACAATTGTAAGACTCATAAAATTCTTTTGAACACAAAGAGCATTTGAAAGGTTTCTCCCCGATGTGAACCCGCACGTGGTACGGAAGGATACTCGAATGAGAAAACGATTTTGGGCAGATTGAACATTTGTAAGGTGTCTCTCCAGTATGGATTTGAATTTATTTCGACTCCCGGAATCGAAGAATCTTTTTAAGCAGATTGTGCATTCGTAAAGCCTGATCCCCGTATGGACTCGTTCATGAACTCTCAGGTCGGATGCAGTGGAAAATCCTTTTGCAAACTCTGAGCACTTATGAAACTTCTCCTTTGTATGAGTGAATAAATGAGTATATTAGACTTCTGGACTGCATGCTTAAAAATTTAGAACACTAGAACACATTACAC
Source organism: Protaphorura armata (assembly GCA_034700305.1). Taxonomy (NCBI): domain Eukaryota; kingdom Metazoa; phylum Arthropoda; class Collembola; order Poduromorpha; family Onychiuridae; genus Protaphorura; species Protaphorura armata. Next base: position 5,362 of record JAQIXO010000289.1, read on the forward strand.
ATTTGTATGATTTCTCGGTGCCTACCTTTGTAGTAGTTGCGGTTCCTGATCCATTCGTGTTAAAATAATCCTCACACTGACATTCGGTCCAAGTTTCCAGTCATCTCGGGATTCGACTTTTCTGTGTGTCATATTAGGAATGCTAGATCATAAGTTAGAAAATACGACCAATTAGTCTAGTGCGATAAAAGTTTCCTAAATATTTTATATTTAACCACGGAAACAATATTGGAGTTACACATTTCGTTATCTAGTTTTCCTTAAGTGAGTAGAAATATTTTATGAACTGTATTTACGATTTAACGTGAACAGGTTCGCAAACTTTGTTGGTAGAACAAATGAAATTAAGTTAGTCTTCGAAAAATACTAAAGAAATTGATTTAATTAAAAAGAGACGACAGACGAGTTCAAAATATCGATAAGCGTGTTAAAGAAAGTCAAATGATATTTTGTAGACCATAACAGAATTTCTCGGTGCTGTGAATAGAACTGAAAATATTTATAGGTTTTCCGGATGTAACAAGAATATATTCATTAATCATAGGAAAACACATTGGAGAACGGGAATGACAAATTTGTGAATGAAATTTCAGGGTATCCTTGATTTAAATCAATTGATTTAAATCATTGATTTAAATCGGATTTTTATTCATTGATTTTTTTAAAAAAATCATTGATTTAAATCAAACTTTGATTTTTTTAGGGAATGCCATAATAAGAATAATTAACAATAATACTCAAACATCTTACTACCCTAGAAATTGGGCTATTTCTGGGGACTTAGAAAATTTCAGAATGGACTTTAAATTGAAATCTTTTATTACGATTTTGCCATCACGAATGTTTTCTGTTGACTGAACCTTGAAAGGAAAGAGAAAGAACAATAACGTATTTTTTAATAACAGTGGCCTCGCGGCATCATGCGCGCGCAGTTGATTTAAATGTGATTTAAATCAAAAAAATCTTGATTTTTATTGCTCTCATACAAAATCAAAAAAATCTGATTTAAATAAAAAAAAATCTGATTTTTTGATTTTTTTTTGAAAAAATCATGATTTTTATACACTCTGGAAATTATGGGTATCTCCAAGGAGTTTGCTCAGTATTGTTTACACATGAGTGCTGGGTTGAGTTTTTGTGCGATCTGAAAGCTGTTTAATTTCTAAAAATCCATGTACCTCCGACTCAGTCAGGGAGAATTTTTTCCTAATTTCAAACATAAGCACGTATGACTTTCATTGAGGAATCTAATATTTTATATTCCGCTCATCAATCCAAAATAATTTCCAAAATTTGTATGTATAGCTTTACATTTTTATGAAACGTCATTATTTGGAATACTCACGATTTAGAATCACCATTACAGTATTACCTATTAAAATAAAATTGTAGCGCTTACGAATCGTATTTTCATACTATAAAAAAATTAGGACTACGTTTGTAAACCTAAAATTCTATTTGGAGGAAGTGTAGAACTTTTGTTGTAGTATTAAGGTTTTGTTCTGGTGATTCATTATGTTCACCAAATTATCTTTCAAATTAATAACAAGTATAGTTTGAAAAATATTACCTGCTGTCAATTGTGTTGACTTGATTTTTATGCACATGATTTCAATAAAGTTTTAAAAGACAAACTTGTTCAATAATTCTAACAATTGGAACTTGTTAAACTAAATATTATGACACATTTAGAGCCTCTGTTTTGTATAGTATGGTTTGAGGGTATGAGTATGACTGTGAAGGGAGTAGTCCAAGGATAGGAATAGGATTAGGGACTGCTAGCCTGACTGGTATGTGAAATGAAACAATCTTATCAATTCCAAGAACAGCATCCGCTCTTTCCTTCTCATCCTTTTCACTTCAGAGAAAACTATATGGAACCAAGACCAAACCGAGTCGTTTACTCATACAGTTTATAGATACAGTATACAGATGATTAACAGTGCGTTTGTCAACCACTTTCATAGCTGTGATCATAAATATTCTATGGTTAACACCGCAAGACATGGAGGGCCGTGGGCATGTGGGTTAGCCGTAACCCCTTGAGAATAAAAGATTTTGAATATCCCTATAGTGAGAATTATTAACGTGTATATTCTCCATGGCTGCACGCACATATTAAGATTTGCTCTTATATGCATTGCACTGATTTATAGAGATTAGAAATCAAACTAATTGGAAAATTGAATAACATTCGGTTCAATATGCTCTGAAGGGAATTGGACGGCAAAGGACAAGTTGGCTACAAAACACAATGACCGCTAATTCATAATCTAACACTACATCACACATGTATTGTTTATGTTCTCACTTTTGCAAGGAAGAAGTATAATTTGAGATTATAATAACTATCGATGAATATACAAAATTAACATAGTATACATTATGATTACATGAGCCAGGTTGCTGAAGCTATGGACATTATGCTTGCTAAGTGGGGTAACTCGAAAAAGTGTACACAATAAAATGCACGAGATGTTTCATTTGGCCCATTAATGAGTGAATTTCTTTAAAATTGGGGGTTCAATCTTTGACACAATCACAAAATTGGAGATCATTTTTATTTTTGTTAGAAATACAATATAAGGAAATTAATACATTTTGTATAGTTTCATTGAGTGAATAACATGAAGATTAATAAATAGTTGCAACGTATTGAATTGAGAAGAGTTTATGGGCAATTTCATTCAGACTACAGTTCAAATTTTACAGGATTCAAAAATAACTTCAAAAGTTGTGTAGAATGCCGTTAATTTTTAACGTGGTGTCAAGAGACTTCGAGATTTCGTATGACATATGTAGCTTCGTCTACCTTCTTTCTCTTTATGGAAATTTCATATTATCGAGCAGAGGTTGTGTATGCGTCGCTGTCGTTTCCATGAAAAAAATATCAATTTTCTATCTATTTGATTATTATTTATTTATTTGAAAAGTTATCCATACCAATATACAAAGATATAAGCGAATCGGAATTTCCAAAAATGTGCAATATTATTATCTTACAACAAACGTTAGATAGGGTCTGAGTCTGAGTAAGTCGTAATATTCTATTACAGAGTCGTATTCATCAAAATTCACACGAATACATTATATCATTATATCCATGATAAGCCTACGTGTAAAATAAAAATACGTAATAAAAATAATACAATTCAGTAGTAAAGTTTAGAAAATTAAATGATGCTTGAAAAGAGGTACGATAAATTTATTTGTTTGTTTGCTGTTCATCTTCGCTGTGAATCCGTAAATGAGGTATTAGCTGAGTAGCTTGGGAAAATTATTTGAGATATATTGAACGTGTGAACTTTCTCTCATTTATGACTTCGTGTATGCATACTCAAGTGAGATGATTGAGAAAATGTTTTAAAACAAATAGAGCATTTGTACGGTTTCTCCCCAGTATGAATTCGCATGTGTGTTCTGACGTAAGACTTGTCCGCGAACGCTTTCTGACACACTGAGCATTTGTATTGTTTCTCCCCTGTGTGGATTAGCAAATGGTTGGTAAGACTTCCCGACACCGAAAATGCTTTTGGACACACTGTACACTTGTAAGGCTTTTCACCAGTATGAGTACGCATATGTCTAGTCAAGCACTCGGATGTGCGAAATGCCTTCAAACATATAGTACAATTGTGGGGCTTCTCTCCGCTATGAATCCTTCCATGACTCTTCAAGGCAGAGGGGACAAAAAAAGTTTTTGGACACAGTAAGCATTTGTGAGGTTTCTCTCCAGTATGAATTCTTGAGTGAGACTTTGGATTTGCTGAATCAGAGAATGCTTTTAAACATATCGAGCATTTAAATGGTTTTTCCCCGGTATGAATTCTTAGATGTTTACACATTGCGCAGGAACTAGTAAATGCTTTAGGACAATATGAGCACTTATACGGTTTCTCCCCGGTATGAGTCCTTGGGTGCATGGTTAACTTGCTCGATGTTTTAAAGTGTTTGAAACAAATTGAGCATTCGTATGGTTTCTTATCACTATGAGTTATACGATGTTTGTACAGATTATCAGAACTGGAGAACGTTTTAGGACAATTTGGGCACTTGTACGGTTTTTCCATGGTATGAGTTGTCATATGACGTGCTAGGGTATCCGGACTACTAAACGTTTTGAAACACATTGAACACTTGAATGGTTTCTCCCCAGTATGACTTCGCAAATGAACTGTTAGATGGCCGGGTTGCTTGAATCCTTTCAAGCACATTGAGCACTTGAATGGCTTCTCCCCAGTATGACATCGGACATGCATTGCTAGCCCGGATGGAAATGGAAATTCCTTTAAACAAATTAAACACTTGTGCGGTTTCTCCTCGTTGTACTTGTGAAGGTTCTCAATCGTGTGCTTTTCTGACATCACGTGTGTGGATTGGGAATGAGATCTTGGTTGAGACTCCGCTCATTGTTTCACGGGGCTTCCCGCTGGTTGAACTTTATTGATGTTACGTGATTGGGTAAGTAGTGTGGTTGACCTGTTCTTCATAATACTGTGTTGATCTATTCTTCTCATGATAACACTCACACTCACATTAGATCCAAGTTTCCAGTCTTCTTGAATGTTTCTTCTTTGTCCCATTTCAGAATTACTGTAAAACAATTATCAAATCAATCAGATAAAATTAGATTTGACAGGAGACAAGATCATTTAATTTCAATAATTCATACCCAATTTTCAAAATACCCTCACATGAATCAATTTGATTGTATTCTAAATAATCTTACGGAAATTAGATTAGTCATCATATTACACGTATTTTCTAATTCTTTTGCAGGGAACTGACAATTAACAACTGTTAGATAAAGTAAGTTGTGAAATCCACACAGTATTTGAGTTAACTAGCTAACAAGCCAAGCATACAATATTATTTTACAGTAACATACAACTGCATCATTGAAATTGGGAGCTCTAGGGAGTTACCGCTTATGTTTTCTGCTCAATATCAGCAATCTGCTGTGCATGGTTCAATTTCTGTCATATCTTTCTTTCTTTTGTAAATGTGTATGACTTTTTGTAAATCTCTGTTCATACGAATCTTTCAGGACAATTAGGTTCTAAAATAACACACAAATATGAGTACAGTCACACATATAAATTAGTAACACGTAGAACATTATTACCCAAGAAAATAAACTATAATACAACGTGGACACCCTGGATTCATAAACTCAAATATCCATCAGATTCTATGTAAAATCTCCTCAGCATATATATTGCTGTTTTGTACCCGTACCCGTACATTTTTACATTTATACTATAAAGTAATACTATTTTATACCGGACATATATAGTTCCAATTTTATCTTTACAAAACTGCTCGCTGAACGCTGAATTGATTGATAGTATAATTCTAAAAAATTACGTCTCGGTCTGATGAATTGATTTCTGTACCTCACCGCCCATAACGCTACGCAGGACAAACTAGATTTTAATAAAAATTCTAATATTTAAAACTTGCACATGTCACATTAAAATAGTTCCTCGGACTAGATTTTTCTGAAAATATATTGTATGGGCTCGTATCACTGTGGTACTTGAGATTTAACATGTGAAATGAACAATGTTTCCTATCGAAAACACCAACCATTACTCTGAAACTCTGAACACTCTCCCCCTTCTCTTCTCTGATTGTGAACTCCCCAGGTGAAACGTGTCGACTTACCGGGCGGAGGCGGAATCCTGAGAATAAGTTGATATTTTTGGACAACACCTGAATTTTTTCCATTGAAAGAACTACCTGAAACCTGGCCTTCGTCTTTCCTTCCTGCCAATACTGAGTAATTCTATTATTTCTATTTCCATGGCATGGGTCTCATTTCATCAAAGAGACAGAAAACCAGAAAGTCCATTTAACTCAAATTTTTATTTTCTCAAATCAGAAAACTTCTTTATGAAATAATGACACATAGGAAATCATTTCGGGTTAATTTTAGTCCCAAATTTTTTAATTACATGTAGCGGCAAAACGAACTGATAATCGCGTATAAATAAATAGGAACGTCACTGTTACATGAATAGAAATATCGGTAAGTAGTTTTAACACCCAGCACGACTAAATGGATAGATCCTGTGATTGTGATTACATGGAATGAACCGTGACATCTAAATATTTTCATTCATGTCTTCTCAGCAATTTAACCCTGCTAACTTTCTATAATATACCGGGTGAGCGACCTTCTATTTGACTACTAGAACTATTGTTAATCTTTCATGCTACCAATCACGACTTCCAACAAGAAAGGTGGCCTCTTCACTCACGTCTAAACTATTAAATACTTTCATGGCAGAATTCAAGTTTTTTGATCGTTTAGTCTGATTTTAAGATAAACAAAAAAATTGATGAAAAATTGTGCACAACAAAATGGAATTGAAGAGACAAAATTTAATCAGTATACAACAAATTCCACTTCATTCCATTCCACTATACTGGGGTCGTTCCTTTACAAAATATTAGACATTATGTAATTTAAAAGTTGAATGAAACTGAACTGATTCTCCAGTCTGGTATTATTTAATAAAAAATACTAGTAGGTAGGAGCCCGAGTAAGCTGAAATATTCTAACATTAAAAACTGTAATCATACTAACCTATGAAGTACTAAAACTTTTAAAATGCATAATAAAAAGATGTAAAATAAGACTACTTAAATAAAATGATTTAGTAAAGTACACATTTACTAGTTTCAATGTAAATGGTGAGTAGGTTATTTTCCTAAGTTTAAGAACCAAATTGCAACTAATCTATTACTTTTCTCGCACACCTCCAAATTCTACTGTAACTGTTGTGTACTAGTATTAAGTTCTACTCTAACACTAACATATTCTTTTCTTAAAATTTTAAAATGCGTATTAAAAAATACAATAAAATTTATATACAACTATTCTATCAGCTTTCTCCCTAGTACGATTACAAACGAATGATTAAGGATTTTCGGGAGTGTGAGTTCTCAAATGTCTATTCTTATTTGAAATAAATGAAAACCGTTTGGAACAGTGTGGGCACTTGAACGTTTTCTCCCCCGTATGAGTTCTCAAGTGTCGAGTTAGGTCGGCATTAGTAGTAAACGTTTTGAAACAAGTCGAGCACTTGTAAAGTTTTTCACGAGTGTGAGTCCGTAAATGTCGGTTTAAGTTACAGAACGAAGAAAATCTTTGACGACACATTTGGCATTTGTAAGGTTTCTCTCCTGTATGCGTCCGAGTATGAACGGTCAGCGCTGATGATAGGGAAAATGCTTTAAGACACATGTTACATTTGTAAGGCTTTTCACCGGTATGAACTCGCATGTGACTTGTGAGTTGAGCCTTAAGAGAAAATGACTTCCGACACACTGAACACATGTGCAGCTTCTCCAGATTTTTCCCAGTATGTATTCGTAGATGATTTTTTAGGCTGACGGGCGCACTAAATGTTTTAGGGCACACGGAACACTTAAAAGGCTTCTCCCCGGTATGAATGCGCATGTGATTTTTCATGACATTAAACGTGCTAAATGCCTTCACACAAAACGTACATTTGTAAGGCTTCTCTCCGCTGTGAATTCTCACATGAGTATTTAGACTGGATAGTTCAGTAAACCTTTTTAGACACACTAAGCATTTGTGAGGCTTATCCCCAGTGTGAATCTTTGAATGTCTTTTTAAATGTGATGAGACAGAGAATGCTTTTAAACAAATTGAGCACTGGTATGGTTTTTCTCCAGTATGAGTTCTCAAATGTCTATTCCTATTTGAAGGAGCGGAAAACCGTTTGGGACAATGCGTACACTTGTACGGTTTTTCCCCGGTATGAGTCCTCAAGTGCAGTGAGAGCTCTTCCTTAGTAGTAAAAGTTTTGAAACATGTCGTGCACTTGTATGGTTTTTCACGAGTGTGAGTCCGTAAATGTACGTTTAAGTTACAGGACAAAGAAAATGTTTGAGAACACAATAGACATTTGTAAGGTTTCTCCCCGGTGTGAACTCTCATGTGAAACGTAAGTCCAGTCTTCCCCGTGAATGACTTCCCACACAAGGAGCATTTGTAAGGTTTTTCCCCAGTATGGCTTCGCAAATGCTTGTGGAAGGAATTGGAGGCAGCAAATGTTTTTGGACACATTAGACATTTGTAAGGTTTCTCCCTGGTGTGAATTCTCATGTGGTCTGTGAGGTCTGAATTAAGCTTGAATAATTTCCGACACAGCGAGCATTCATATGGTTTCTCCCCAGTGTGGCGTCGCAAATGAGTCTGCAGGTTGGAGGAAAGAGAAAATGTTTGAGGACACATTAGACATTTGAAAGGTTTTTCCGTCGTATGAACAAACATGTGGCTTCTGACTTCAGATTTACGCTTGAATGGTTTCAAACAAACAGAGCATTTGTGTAGTTTCTCCCCGGTGTGATTTAGTAAATGATCATTTAGGTAGGAAGACGTACTAAATGCTTTAGAACACACTGAACACTTGTAAGGCTTCTCCCCAGTATGAGTACGCACATGTGTATTCAGGCCCGATGACGTATTGAATGCTTTCGTACATATCGTACATTTGTAAGGTCTATCTCCGCTGTGAATTCTTACATGTTTTTTTAAGTTGGAAAGTTCAGTAAAGGTTTTTGGACACACTAAACATTTGTGTTCTCCAGTATGAATCATTGAATGTCTCTGTAGATGTGATGAACTCGAGAATGCTTTGGAACATGTTGAGCATTTGTACGGTTTTACCCCAGTGTGAATACTCAAATGTCTATTCCTATTTTCCAAGATTGGAAAACTCTTTGAGACAATGTGAGCACTTGTACGGTTTTTCCCCGGTATGAGTACTCAAGTGGACAGTTAGGCGGCCGTTTGTAGGAAAGGCTTTGAAACAAGTCGTGCACTTGTACGGTTTCTCACTCACACGGCTCTGAATGTGAGTCTTCAGTGGTCCAAGATTTAAATTCTTCTGTAGGGTGTGTACTCTCATATGTTTGGTTTTGGTAGGACCAGAAAATGTTTTTGAACATGTCGGACGTTCTTGAAGTTTGTGTAGGATTCGGAGTTCTGTTATTAATTTACGTGCATCAGTTAGTTTTGCGCTGGGCCGGTTATTTATAATTTCTTCATCTACTCTTCTCAAGTTAACACTCAAAAGCACATTTGATCCCAATTTCCAATCATTTCGGAGTTGGTGCGTCATAGACTCTTTTTCAGAATTCCTATAAAATTTAATATTTTAACAAGTTGAAGGTTAGAAGTTAAGAGCGTTAACCACAACACTAACAAGGGAATGACACCACCTGACCCCCAAGACCTTACTTGATGTTATCCAACAGAATTGGTATCCGCCCTCTAGTTAAAATTCCTTGGTCCAATCGTTTTACAATAATCCGCACACACACATTTGGTCCCAGTTTCCAGTCATCTCTGAATTTGTCGTTTGTTGGTTCCATTTCACGAATACTGGATTATAAATTAAAAAAGAACCCTGGTTAGTCTTGTGGATGAGACATTCGCAAAGATTAATTTCTTTTACGGGTATTCTTATTAATTCATAATTATTAATTGGTCTCAACTTTCTAGGGGGTAAACTGTAAGTTCTAATTTAAAGGTAACGAAACGGATTTCAGAAAGCACTGTCATCCATTATATTAGTTTAAATACCAAATTGATAGTAGTGGTTTATTTTAAACTAACTTATGATTACATTATTGAAATTTTAGAGTTACCTCAATAGTATATGCGCAATATTGGTCGCCGCACCGGGTACCTCAACTGAAGTAGTGACTTCCTGTCGTTCTTGTCACTCGTAAAAAATTGTTGTTAATTTCGTGTATTTCTACTCATCGGAGTCTTCCAAGGAACAGACAATTATTTTCTGAATTAAAATTAAAAAGAGCAAATATAGGGAGACAAATTTTGTACAAATGATGATACGAATAATTGTCTTTCATTAAACCGTAGTAGTACAATGTCAATACTGAAAACAAACAAACATATAATTTCTTACTTGAGAGCGACCACCTCCAGTCCGGTTGTTCCAATAATTTTCTTCGACCTCGTTCGTGCGTGTGATAGTATGACGATGGCTCTTGTCAGAAAAAAGACTCACTCTGTCACTTTTTTTTTGTCTGTCAAAATGAAATATTTAATGTACTGAAAAACAATTAACGCACTCATATATTAATTAACGAAAGGGATTTGTAAAAATGGTTATAGACAATAGATAAGTTTTACAACGTACGTATAATTATTTGATGTGTTTGTAATTTGATTATTTCGTATAGCGAATATGCGAATATAGCGTATTCTCACCTTTTGAGTGTTCACCATATCACGTTCACAAGATTTATGTCCGGTATGCTCAGAAGTTCAACAATAATTTTAATTTTCAGTTAACACAACATTTAACAGGTTTTTTCTAGAAAATTAAATTTACTTCTCTAACAGAGATTCATGCTCATGAGAAAGTTCAGATTCAGATTATCCTTCCCTTCGTGTTTGAAATTACGTTCATGTGCATCTCAAATTCAAATCTCAGAAGTGGACAAGAGAATGTGAGCACGTGTGCTGTGAGAGAGAGTGAGAAGACGTGAGCCAAGTGCGCCTCAGTAAAAAAGCACGTGAATTGATTTCTCACAAGGGACACTTCCGAACAGTAACTTGTAACAAAAAAATTTCTTGGTGTCAAGTAACTTTGAAATTAGCCGCCGAGGTCTGTAGAAATGATTTCACAAATTGGAAAATAAAAATTGGTAGGTAGTAGGTACATATAACGTTTATTTAACATAATATTTTTAACACATAGTTTACTCAATCTGAGTAACATAATTTTGGGTTAAAAATACGTTTAATTACATCATAATTAATTATTTGAAAATAAGTCCTTTAACAAACCATATACTAAAATACATTGAAAGTTTGTAGAGAAGTAATACATCTTGTGTGTTCGAGGATGTGAACTTAAGTTACTGGAGAGGGAAAATTTTATAGGACAGATTCGTCATTCGCAGTGGTATGAACTTTTAAATGCTGTTTTAAGTTACGCAACTGTGAAAATGCTTTGGGACAAATTGAGCATTTGTAAGGCTTCTCTCCAGTATGAGTCCGCACGTGACATTGAAGGTGATTTGAATTAAAACACGATTTAGGACATAATGAGCATTTGTAAGGTTTCTCACCCGCATGAAATCGATAATGTACTGTCAGTTTTGATTGCAGATTAAATGCCTTGTAACACATTGAACATTGGAAGGGGTTCTCGCGAGTGTGAGTTCGGAAATGTGTGTCAAGTATTCTTGCTTGAGAAATTGATTCTGGACAAAATGTACATTTGAAAGGTTTCTCGTTATGAGTCGCGCACATGATATTTTAGTGAGTTCGAATGACCAAATGATTTGTGACAGATTGTACATTTGTGCGGTTTTTCTCCAGTATTTATACGAGAATGAGCTTTTAGATTTTGGGAACTCAAGAAACGTTTTTCACATTCAGAGCATTTGTAAGGTTTTTCTCCAGTGTGGTCCGAAAAATGCCGAAAATGTTGCTCCCTATTTCCAGAACTGGCGAACCGTTTAGAGTTGATTGAGCATTCGTAAGGCTTTATCCCTGTATGGAGTCGTTCATGAACTTGCAGGTTGGATAGTTGAGAAAATTCCTTAGCAACCTCTGAGCATTTGAAAGGTTTTTCCCTTGTATGAATGAGCAAGTGGGTATTTAGTTTGCCTTTACCTTTGAACGATTTTGAACACATTGAACATTTGTACGGCTTTTCACTAGTGTGAGTTTGTAAATGTGAAACCAGCTGACCTGATGATGAAAATGCCTTCGCACATAATGTGCATTTGTATGGTTTGTCCCCGGTATGAGCCCGCACATGATGCAGAAGACCACTCGAATGAGCAAATGATTTGGGGCAGCGTGTACATTTGTAAGGTTTCTCCCCAGTATGAATACGTGAATGGGATTCTAAACTTTGGGAACACGAAAAGGCTTTGAGACAAATGGAACATTTGTGGGGTTTTTCTCCGGTATGGATTCGAACATGATTGCGTCGACTTCCGGAATTGGTGAACTTTTTAAAACAGATTGGACACTCGTAGGGCTTTACACCAGTATGAACTCGCTGATGAACTCTCAGGTCGGATGCGGTAGAAAACTCCTTGGCACACCATGTGCATTTATGACGTTTTTCCTTCGTATGAATGAATAAATGGGTATATAGATTTCCTGACTGATTAAACGATTTAGAACACATTGAACATTTGTAGGGTTTTTCAGTGGCCATTCCTGTAGAGACGATCCCTCGTTCCATTCGTTCCACTACGATCTTCACACTCACATTTGGTCCAAGTTTCCAGTCATCTCGGAATTTGTCTTTTGTTGGTTCCATTTCAAAATCACTCGATCACTGGTAAACAAAATAAGTCCAGTTAGTATATTGAGATAAGAATATGATAATGATTTGTTTTGCATGATTGAAGTTATGTTCTAAGGAGTTAGGTACCTCAATATTTTATTCCAAGTATTGACAATGTATGCCGTATAACTCAACTTTTGATGCAACTTTTGTCCTTTCCTTCAGTGAAAGCAAGCGTTTCGATTTTGTAAGAGCTCTGGTCGTCGGAGTCTTCTAGGACTATAAATTCCAATATTCAAATGTCATATATAAGACAAGTATGAGTACAGTGTCACAAATAAATGGACCAAAGTGAAATTCTGTAAAAAGAAAATCTACGACTCTGAACAATTCTACAAAATTACCTGCTAGTGAGTGGGTTCTGTTCTGTAGTTCTGTCTGTTGAATCAATTTGTGTACGGTTACGGTACAGCAGTGCGAAAAAAATCCAATTTTAACAAAACACTTCACATTCAAATAATTCTTACGACCGGCGACCCGAGTCAACACTTGTTTTTCAGCTCTCTGTCAGATTTCAGTTTCTGTGTTAGTGAACAAGTGAACCCCGAAGGTGAAAAGTGTCGACTTGCCCTACGAGGAATGAGGAAGTTAAAGAGATATTTTTGGAAAACAACTCCACCTTTTCCATTGAAAAACTACCTGAATGGGACCTGGGCTCGTCTTTCCTGACAGTCCTAAGTATTTCTAATGCATAGGTCTCGTATAATCAAATCATGCAAAGAAACCAAAATCAGAAAATCAGTTTAACGCAAAGTTTTATTTTCTTTGACATTGGAACTTTTATGAAATTGGATTAAATGAATAGAAGCATCGCCAAAAGTAATTTTAACATGGTACTAGACTAAATGGGTAGAACCAGCGGCTACATGAAACGGACTTCAGTATAAGAAATGTGACATTTAAACATTTTCATTCATATCTTGTCAGTAATTTTACTTGGAACTTGATCCTACTTTCTTAGTGCAATGAGTATAAGCATCTCTCTCTGTCGTTAGCGACTGTTTATTTACGCGGTTGAGAATCAGACATTGTATTTGACTGTATAAAACCATTAGTATTCATTTATTATAGCGATTACCACCTCCAGCACAAATCTCTCCTTTTCACTCAAGTCTATAAAATACAAATATATTCATAGTACATTTCAAGTTTTCTGATCGTTTAGTCTAATTTTAAGTTAAACCAAAAGTAAACCCGCAAATTCCATTTCATTCCATAACTTATGGCAGTCCATTTACATTACGTTACGTACATTACGAGTAGACATTATGTATTTCACAACTTGATTTTGAACAGATTCTAATCTTCTCGTATTTACTTAAATTTAACATTAGAAGGTAAGAGCCCTAGTAAGTTGGAATATTCTACTACAGTGTTGTGTTCTACTACCTACAATCGTACTAACTTATCTTGTTACAAAATTTTTAAAATGAGTATTAGAAAAATATAAAAGTAAGACTACATTACATACCTAATAATAATACCAAGATATTTTTACAAACTCCTAGCCAGGTAGGTCAGTCCGGATAAACAAACATAAATCGGCTGAAAATTTCAAATTTTTAGCGACGCCGTGCCCACTGTACTCAGCGAGTCCATATAAACATAAACAAAACTGGTGATGATTACGTAAATGGAAATCGTGTCTCCTGTGATCACCAGTTTGAAAATAACAACGATTCCATGTTTGTTTACTCGGAGTGGCCTACCTGGTACAGAAACTGGATGTCAAGTTATTTTGAATAATACATTAGTAAAGTATATCGTTTCGATGTAAATGGTGAGTAGGTTAGGTTTCTAAGGTTATAAAGCTAATAGCAGCTAATCTATTAGTTTTCTCGTCAGTATAACAAAATAAATACTTGGGAAAACATTGAGCAACTTCAAGATAAGTGAACTATCATTCGTCATTGAGGTGCACTCGTTTATGCAGTTTTAAGCCGTACCGACTAGCATATCTCTTATCACACAATGAGCATTTGTAAACTTGTTCACGGGTGTGAGTCCGTAAATGGACCTTTAAGTTACAGGACAAAGAAAATGTTTGAGGACACATTAAACATTTGTAAGGCTTTATTAGGTAAGACTCAAACGTGAATGATTTCCGGCACAGTGAGCATTTGTAAGGTTTCTCCCCAGTGTGGCCTCTCAAATGTATGTTTAAGTTGGTGGACAAAGAAAATGTTTGAGGACACATTAGACATTTGTAAGGTTTCTCCGCGGTATGAACTCGTATGTGGTTTCCGACTTGAGATTTAAACCTAAATGATTTCTGGCACACTGGGCATTTGTGTGGTTTTTCCCCTGAATGAATTCGTAAATGTAATTGTAAGTAATAGGGCGTATTGAATGCTTTGGAACACACTGAACACTTGTACGGTTTCTCCCCAGTATGAGTACGCACATGACTGTTCCGACCCGAGGACGTATTGAATGATTTCGCACATATCGTACATTTGTACGGTCTCTCTCCGCTGTGAATTCGTACATGATTTTTTAAATTGCAAAGTTCAGTAAAACTTTTCAGACACACTAAACATTTGTGAGGCTTCTCTCCAGTGTGAATCATAAAATGAGACTTTAGATGTGATGAGTCCGAAAATGCTTTCGAACATATTGAGCAATGGTATGGTTTTTCGCCAGTATGAGTTAGCAAATGTCTATTCCTATTTGAAAGAAGTGAAAAGCGTTTGGAACAGTGTGAGCACTTATACGGTTTTTCCCTGGTATGAGTCCTCAAGTGCAGTGTTAGCCCGCCATTAGTAGTAAACGTTTTGAAACAAGTCGAGCACTTGTATGGCCTTTCACTAGTGTGTGTGCGTAAATGAGCTCTTAGATTTCCTGCTTGGCTAAATCCTTTCAAACACATTGAACACTTGAACGGTTTCTCTTTTGTGTGACTTCGTTTATGCATTGCTAGTCCGGATGCTTCAGAAAATGATTTGAAACAAACTAAACACTTGTGTGGTTTTTCTCCAGTGTGAGTCCTCATGTGACTGGCCATTCCGCTAAAATAGGGAAATGTCTTAGGACATGTTGAGCATTTGTATGGGTTCTTCGTAACATGGTTTACGTGGCTTCGAATATGAGTCTTCAGTGGTCCTGGATTTGCATATGCTTTTGGACACATTGAACATTTGTGCGGTTTCGTACCAGCATGGATTCGTAGGTGAATGCTCAAAGTGGACGAAGTACGAAAATCCTTGAGACATATTGAGCATTTGTAGGGTTTTTCCCCAGTGTGAGTTCGCAGGTGATACGTTAGACCCTGTGGAAGAGAAAAACCTTGAAGACAGAATGAACATTTATACGGTTTCTCTCCCGTGTGACTTCGAAAGTGAAGTTTTAGTGCGTTATTAGCACGAAAAGCTTTGGAACATTTTGAACACTTAAATTTCTTCTTGGTGATATGAATTTTCAAATGTATTCCATATTCGGTAGATTCAGAAAATGTTTTTGAACATGTGGAACATTGGTAAATTTTATGCTGAAGTCTGGGCTGTGTCCTCAATGTGGATTCTGCTATTCTTGAATCCGGTCCCGGTTTTGCTTTATATGTATATGATTCACTAAACGTTGTGTTTGACCGGTTTATTATAATTTCATCATCTACTCTTCGTACGTTAACACTCACAATTACATTTGATCCCAATTTCCAGTCATTTTGGAATTTCACCTTTCTCGACTCCATTTCAGGGTTCCTAGAAAAAACATGAAACAATTTCGTAAGTGTAAAGTTACTGATAAGAACGTTACGCTCACAAACTATATCCGATACAATTGAGTATACATGAACCTGCCAGTATAATAATTTGTCTTATAGAACTAACAACTTGAATTTTGTACCAACGATAGCTCCATCAAAGATTCAATTTAACAATTACAGGATGCGAGTTGCTGTTTGAAACTAATCACACCGCTAGAGTTTGAATATTGAAATGAATAATATGTACAGGTTATGTCAAATCCAATCTACTCTCCATGTCGCGTGACTACGATAATGAGTCTATAAGTGCTGGAAAAAAGCCGTATGAGTCATATTGTAGTATATTCGGCCAAAATATTGTGTATTCCTCGCGTTTTGACAGTTGACAGTTCTTACTTGGTTATATCCAACATAATTGGTAGACACCCTGTAGTTAAAATTCCTTGGTCCATTCGTTCTACAATAATCTTCACACAGACATGTGGTCCAAGTTTCCAGTCATCACGGAATTTGTCTTTTCTTGGCGTCATTTCAGGATAACTGTATCACAAATAAAAAATAGACCCGATTATTTTAGGGGATGAGAAAGAGAAATAGTACATCTCTAATAATCCTACCCGAATTATAATTATTATTAATTCTTAATTGATCGGATCTGTCTAGTGGGTAAATTGTAGTTTCTGACTGTAATAAACAGAAATCTGGGTGATGTAAGAATTGTGATTTATTTAATTTGAGATAAATCCCTTCTCATCAGTATCCTACAATGGGAGGTACAAGAATTTTCTAAATTAAATTCAATTAAAAAAGAGCAAATATATGAGTTCGGTGACACAAATAAACTTGCCACCACAAATACAAATGACATCAATACTGAAACAACAGTGCCTTTCATTAAACCGACACCGAACCATAAAGCCCACACTCAAAACACATAAAGAAATAAGCGACTTAAGTTGTAAGTTAAGACAAACATTTCTTATCTGAAAGCGACCATCTCAGAGCCGGATATTCCAATAATTTTGAATTGGCCTCAACCTTGTCAGAAGGAATCACTGTCACTTTTCCTGAAAAATGAAAGGGTTTGGAAATTCAATGTTTATAAGTTATACACGACGTACACGTACAACGTGTATTGATGTACATAGTAATGATGCTTTTATAATTATTTTCGTATAACGAATTCTCACCTGTGACTGTGAGTGTTGAGGTCCTTGACATTGACAAAATAAATGTCGTCCTGTAAGCTCAGAAGTTCAACAATAATTCTAATTTTCAGTTATCAAATAACATTTGACAGGTTATTTCTAGAAAATTGAATTAACTCTGTGACAGAGTTCAGAAGGCACGACATCAGCCCTTCGTGTTTACAATAAAAATTACGTTTTCAAAACTGAGAAGGGGACGAGAAAGTTGGAGCACGTGCTTTGAGATCGAGTGAGTGAGAACACGTGCGACGTGTGACGTGCGTTTGTAAAATATGTCATTAATTTCATTTCTCACAAGGGACACTTCCGAACAGTAACTTCTTAAAAATCCACCTTCCGCAAATTATAACGGAGTAGAGCAGTGGTGATTTAAAACCCCATTCCTCTGGTTTCTCAATCCATCCTTGCGGTGAACGTAGTAAGAAATTGTGAAATCTGACCCTGGTGCATGGTGGAATGAATACAGCCTCAGAGTTCAGAGTTCTTTTATTTAACATTCAAACGTAACATTTCCTAAAACAATAAGAACGAGTCCCAATTGATTCATCATTAGGTGTCACAGGATGATTTTAGGCTGGTTTTGCAAATGAAATTTTGACACTAATTAATCTTAACTATTTGTACAAGAGTTTTTAAGAAATGTCCTCTCAATATAACAATTTATGAAAAATAATTGCACGTAAATACAATACCTATCATATGAATTGCTTAACACATATAGAATATAATTTAAAATACAAGATTTCTCTGATTATATGTGTGGTAAAGAGAAGTGATTAATGGTCAATAATTTTGGGCATCGTGCTTACGAACATTTGTGGTCAATTGACCCAAATTGTGACAGACCAAAAAGACTAATAAATACTCTCCCTGGCCTGTCCTCCACCCGTAAAATCCCGGAACTAGGGCATTCAAAACACAACCAAATTTTCAAAACCGGTTTTTGGTTTTCATTTGATCTCAAAACCGGTTTAACCGGTTTTGCAAAAACTAAATAAAAATTCATGAAATCAAGTATAAAACTGGGTATTTGTTGTTTGTTGTTTAAAAATGTAAACGTTACGTTTGTTTCGTTAATAATTAGAAATCCTAATAAAACTATTAGGGTAACATAGTTATAGTATGGTAACTGCAACTGGTAACTAACATTCTAATCTATAAATATACCTAAATAAATCTCTTGTAATTTTTCGGCCTTGCCGTTGGCATGTCCGTAAATCAAGGCCGGGCCGCGACTTTATTTTTTCTCGATGGATTCAGCACCCGGGATTCAAATCCCTATTTGATTGGTTCCCACTCATGTC
>JAQIXO010000290.1:0-23883 GCA_034700305.1 Protaphorura armata
GAATTTAAAACCGCTTCGACCGAACATGATTTGAGTTGGTTGTACATTTTGAATTTGTTGATTTCAAACAAGTAGTGGTGTTGTCGTTATGTCAAATTTGTGTCAAAAAAATAATTAAAACTGAGATAATTTAATGTTCAAAATATTACAGTGTATTACAGTATTACAGTGCACGCATATGTTGTTTAAATTACACTTAAATTACACCAAAATTATTCATCTTCTTTATTTGACTTGTTTTCTCCCACGCGGTACTCCCAGTATGAATTTTCCTTTCCAAAATCATTCGCTGCCTCAAGAGTTGCTGGTAAATCTTGATGCATTGTTTCTGGAAGAAACGTTGATGTGATCATGGCTAGTGCGGCCAATCCTCCCATAAGAAAATACGGAAAAGTTGCGTGGTAAGTGCCCTACAATTACAAAATGCACGACATAGGGTATAAATGTAACGTCTTTGAGCATGGAGTGAAATTTTTAAAATTTCATTAGTTAATTGAATAATTAATCCTTACAATGTAAACAATTGATGGGGCAATTATTGCAAAACATGAAGTAATTGTAGAGCTAAAAGAATTTCCAGTTGAGCGCAATGAAGTCGGTATGAGCTCAATGGCTTGAAAATACACGACAAGGTGTGTTATATTGAATGCAAATCTGGACATCAAAATAATTAAATTAAATCATCACTAATTAACCAATTAATAATTTTTAATGAGATGCTGTTCTTTCTTACTTCATTGTAAAAGTAGCTATAACGACCCAAATCTTTGTTCGTACTCCACCCATAAATCCAGCCCCAATGAAACAGGATGCTGAACAAAGCAAGAAAAATATTGGTGCAGTCCATCGTCTCCCAATCACAGTTATTACATAACCACCGATTAAACAAGAGGTTGCTTCCACGATGGCGAGTAAGAAAAAATTCATGAACATATTTCCATACATATTCGGCGTGTTTAATGTAACGACCTCATCCATTAGGTCACTCACTACCCTGAAATTTACGAAATACTGAATTGAAAAAAAATTGTAATAATTATGCCGCACCCTGTACTCACGAATATTTACCATGAAATGGTTATAAGCCCCATGTGTTTTAACAACGTAGTCTGTTTCAAGAGCGTCGTCACAAATGACTGCTTATTCTTATGTAGTATTTCATTCTGCCTCTTAGAAATCTTTACTAAAATCCACTCAATTTCATTCTCTAAAAATTTATCCAGTGTTCCATTGACCCTCGCAACCTCCCGCAGGATAACAGCCGCTTCCTTTGTTCGTCCAACTACGCTCAACCATCTAGGAGACTCAGGAATGGCCAACAATGAGAAAAAAATTAAAAAACTTGGTAAAGTTGTGACGAGTGCAATGTAAAACCAATGACCACAGATATATGAGATGTATGGAACAGCTGCCTCGCCCAAGGCACCCACAAACCAAATTAAGGCAAATGTCCAAGATCGAAATTCTAAAAATTCATAAGGCATATTTTCATTAATTATTAATAATGCATGGCTGATTATGTATTAATTAATTTGCACTTGCCGTCATCACAGAGTTCAGCCAGAATCATGGTCGGAATTAGATTTACCAATGGATATCCCAGTGAACTTAGAAATGTGACAATCACCATCGCTGTGTAATATTGTGGAATAAATATGCAGATCAGGCGGAGTGGTAGAAAAAGTGACAGTGAAATGAAAAAGACTGGTCGTCTGCCAATTCTGAATGGATAGAAATATTACGTGTTAGTACAATTAGTTAGCAAGGGCATACCAGCTTCTACGGCCGGGTCTGCCCTTGCATTTACAGTTTCTCTGTGGTGGAGCTCAATTCCAAGCATTTCAGATGTTTGACTATCTGATACTACCAATGCCAATCAATGTGTATTTATTTACTTTTTTATATGTACATTAATAAAAATCATACAGTCTTGTTAGATCCGATGAGTCGGATTTGTCAACTAACTCAAACTCATCACGTTTAGCTAATGCGCCATTTCATTATTTATTTAATAGTGATAAAAGTGTAAGAACTGAAGACAAGTTTACGAGCCCGTTTGATGAAAGAAAATACACGATTCCAACAGTTTGATGATAATATTGGGGCATGGGCGGTTATCGAGCGTGCAAAGTCTCTTTCATGCCCCCCTGTATTAAAAAGTTTGAAATGTGTAAGGTTTTCGGGATTGTTCCTTCACACAAATTGTTCTGGGGGCTTCTACACATCACAATCTCACGAGGAAGGTACGCCAAGTGTTGGTCGAGTTAAGTGTCGCCGCCTATACTACTTTGAAGACCCTCCAAAATAATGGTGTTTCGCAAAATTTTAGATCTGGGAAATGAAATCCCGATTTTTAAAAAAATTTCTAAATTTTGAACAAAAATGTCCAAAGGGTCCCCCCTGTGAAACTTAAATTTTTGTGGGCTATTTTCCATGCTCTTTTTTGGAAAATTCATTTCGAGTCCGTGCGGAGGTATGCGTCTTTAAAAAATCGCCCAGGCCCGGAATAATTTTTTTGACCAAAAATATCGAAGGAATATGATGTTTAAAGATATTTCGAGTATTTAAAAAATATTTCGAATTTTTTTTCAAAATTTCAAAAAAAATTCGAAATGGGACTATTTTTTTCGAAATTTTGAAAAAAAAATCTAGAGAGAAAACAAAGCATGGAAAATAATAGCCCACACAAATTTAAGTTTCACAGTCCCTTTGGACATTTTTGTTCAAAATTTTGAAATTTTTTTAAAAATCGGGTTTTCATTTCCCAGATCTAAAATTTTGCGAAACACCATTATTTTGGAGGGTCTTCAAAGTAGTATAGGCCAACTTTGACAGACTCAACTCGACCAACACTTGGCGTACCTTCCTTGTCAGTCAATTCTGATAGAGAACACTTTTGCGTGCGTATTCTGCATTTCCGCGATGTTCTTTCTTGTTTTTCGAGTGACCAAAACCTATTAAGAAAGAAATATAAGACGACTTTTAATAAGTTCAGTGAGTGGAGTCCATGTTGTCAGATGACGGACGGGTCCACAATAATACGTTACCACCCAAATGTAAATGGCAAGTGTTGAGATGTGCTTATTTCTTGATCCTTGTGTCTATGACGCCGAATGTCAATTAATGCGTGTATTAGATTGACATTATTAGTACAATCAGTTTGGGACAACTCTTTAAAATTGCATCGTTGTAGGACCTTGAGAATTTTGAACCACCATGTAGTCAAATTAAATTTATGTTACCTGTCCGCCATTAATCCAAAGACAATAGTCCCAATCACGATTCCAATCTGAACGACTGTGAACAAAGTCGTGGAATAGTGAGCTTTTGAACAAACCCAATCAAATTCAGATGCCATCGTCTGACTGAACTCACTTCTGTCATAATCCCATCCATTAGGACAGTTAATTTCATTGTGTTGCGAATCGTACATT
The DNA here is from genome assembly GCA_034700305.1 of Protaphorura armata. NCBI lineage: Eukaryota > Metazoa > Arthropoda > Collembola > Poduromorpha > Onychiuridae > Protaphorura > Protaphorura armata. The sequence goes on from JAQIXO010000290.1 coordinate 3,435, forward strand.
TTACACTGACTGTATCTCATCAATCCATCCGGGCCAATCTCTCTAATAAAATAATTATTCGTGTATAATTAATTATTACAAAATAAATTCAAAATTCTGTCTTGTGATTTCTGGTAATCTTACCTACTTTGGTAAATTTTTATTTTTCCAAATGAGTAACTCTGCATTGGTAAAATTCTTATTCCCAGGAGGGTGACACCAGTGAGATGGAACATTCAGTATGAATATTGGGACTAGGTACAAAATTGGAAGAACTATTGTGATTGGTGTTACGACCAAGTACAGTAAAATCTTTTGATATTTTCCTTTTGATCCCACGCGATCCAGTAGGTCGCCGAAGTTTTCAAATTCTTCCATGTTGAGTTTAGGCCCACAGTTTAAGTGTTTTAATTAAAAACACCCTGTATATATATTGTACTCTACTAATTTTCCACCTAATTGGCATTGTGACGTTAAACTCAGTAAAGAATGGCAATGAATATTGTACAAGTGCCAAAAACACGAGACAAGTTGAACCGGATTGATAATTCAAAGCGAATATCGACAATAGAGCCGCCACCACGAATTTGGTTAACCTGTGTGTTCGGTTAGGGAGTTATCTCATGTATATTGGCAAGTGCGAGTTGCAAGTGCTTAGGTGTTCCATTTATTTTTGGAATATTTAACCAAAGCATTTGTATTACGTGTATTTATTATGGTACAGTGGTAACGGTTATAAAATATTTGTTGCAAACGATTACTTCAAAATGAAATAATGTTTTATATTACAAAGAAATGTGATTCATCAAAAATTTTGGCCGGATGAGTAATTACAAAGAATTTTGTAAGCTGAATTAATTACAAGAAATTCAAAACACCGATTACAAAAATAGATTGAACTACTAAATTTCGTATCAAAACCATCGACCCTACAACGTGAAGTTTTACAAGTCTGTATTTTAATATTTAATTTATTAATTAACAAACTGAAGTTAGAATCACACATTCGATTATAAAAATCGTTTTAAAATTAAAAAAAAATCAAAGTTCACCTATTTATGTTAACTTGATGCAATTTCTTAAACATTTAAATTTTTCTAGACTCTATATAAAAGACTCTTTCACCTCCAGAATTAAATTGCAGCCAAAAAGTTAAGGATTATACACTGGGACATAATCATTGGAGAGAATACTACAACTAATTTGTATTTTTTAATTCGAATTACCAATCCAAAAGCAATCTGAAGTAAACGTATTTGAAGTATGTGTTTATTGAATTTATAAATCAACTCGGAGCAATCAATACAAGTCACAAGTGAACGGATGGAATCATCTTTGAAAACTTTTATTCAAGAGAAATCGCGAATTCAAATACTGATACGAGACTACGAGAGTCAAATAAGAGACGATAATTCGCCGTATTTTATTGATTCACTTGATAATAAAATACTCTTTGTCAAAATTTATTGTTAGACATGACCTCAAAGAGTTCTCGTGTTTCTTTTGCGTGCAGAATGGGTTACAAGAAGTTACAAGTAGAAGCGATTTTCGTTCTGGTTCATCTGAACTTAAATATTTGTAGGAGCGCTTGATGGATTACATATAAACACAAAATCTAGGACGGTTATTTAATTTTCCATTACTTCGTCAATTCCGAGTAAACATTTCAGTAAACATTGTTGAGTGTTCGTGACTGTGACATGTGGATGAATACATCATGCATCATGTACATATCTACGCATGAATGTAAGAAATCCAGGTTACACCAAACAAATGAATTCAGCACTTCCTGTAGAATAATTTTGAATAACTTTTGGTTTTAATATAAGAGTCACGCATTCGATCCTACACGCAGCCATGTGCAGATGGAATTATGAATATAACAAACAAGTACAGAATAATAAATTTTAATTCAGCTTGAATTTTGAATTGACAAGGAACTTAGGAGCTGGTATTAAAAATAGTTCGATATATTTGAATACACAGTCAATATTTCGTTTTAAAGAATGAAAAAATTTCTTGCAATCCTCTTAATCTTTGCTGCAACATTTATTCTCGTGGTCCAGGTTTGTAATTCATTCATTTAAATTCTTTTTATTTTTAAGAATTTGGTTAGGTTCACGGGGAAAGTTATGATTCGCTCAATTTTCAAAATTGTCACAAAATTTTATTCAAGGAATATAGCTATAATAAAAAGTAGACATTCAAAGTAGACACTCGTTTGAGCGGTTAGTGAAGATTTAAATATTCCGACATTCTATTGAAAAATCAATGTGTATTTTCAGGCTTGCAAACCAACTGGTGACTGCAAACCCGTGTGCGCCTCCAACGGAAAAACATACAGGAACAGTGGGTATTTTTTCTGTGAAGAGAAATGGCTCAAACCTAGTAATTAACAGAATAATTTATACGAAATATAATTTTCGTCAATTCTATTTTACTGTCTAAATTAAGTGTTATATTTTTCTTACAGACTCAACCGTCGTGATTGCATACGAAAAGAAATGCAAGGGCGATACTTCGTTCAAGTGTTAAAATCCTTATATGTATCTCGGAATAATTAGTTCTTCGAATTGGCAAAATAAAACAAAAGTTGGAAATGCAACGTAGTTAAAATTTTACCAAAAATTTAAAGTGTACAAGTACTTAAAAATAATTGTTACTCAAAATCACTTAACACCCGGCTGTCGAAACCTCAAATTTTACTAATCTATGATTGTTTTCTTAAAATTGATATTTAAAAAAGAAATAAAAAATAGGTTTTCATATTGATACTCGTGCTGCCAGGAATTTTTATGCTAAACAATAATTACCGTATGACTTTACTGTGGGAAGTTAAGTTTAATCGAGGGAATATTTCATTTCATTGTTCTTAAAATTAAACCATGTGTTGGTAAACATTTCCGAAAGGCACAATTGTCGGCCCATGTCAGAATCAGTACGTACTAAAAATGCATGGAATGTCCGTCACATAGAGTTAAAAGAGTACAATATAATATTTTACACATTGATACCACATTCTCACGAATAGTTCGCACGATGTTTTACAGAATCTACAAAAATAAAGTTCTTCGGGTGTGTCAAAATCTAATCCTAGAATTTTGTACTCAGGTTGTACATGACGTGAATGAAATTGTGCAGGTTTTATTTTCTTCAACAAAACGAAGTCAAATGGGAGTAATAATCTAGGTACCTAATCGGAGAAACACTTGTAATTTGCAATCAATTCTGTACCGGTACTATAAGAAATAAAATTACAGAGTGATTCATAGCCAGAAATAAGTTCCCTATTCCAAATCAATTCAGAACTAGATGTTTATTGATCTATTGATCATATAAATAAGAAGGTTAGTGTGGCTTGGCGTATGATTTCTCTAAATATCGATTATTTTGAGTTTTATTTATGAAACACCATGCAGTATGCAGTTGAATTGTTTGAACTTTTTTTTATATATTTTTTAAATTATGGTTTGTAAGAATGTGTCAAAATATATAGGCTTCCAAATGAATTACCGTTTTGGCTAGAAAGCTGCAATTTTTTTCAAAAACGTTATGAATTCTTAATTTAATCGTAACGTTTCTTGGCGTTGGATATATTTACAATTACAATATTCATCCAACAATGACCAATGAGTGAATGTGATTAATATGTATAGAACTGCAGGAGATTAATTAAATATTTGTAAGAGCATTTGACGGATAAAAACTGAGGCCAAGCCGAAGCCCAGTAACAATTTCTTAACTTTGCATTAATTCCTCAATTCTAAATATAAACAAACATTTCAACAAAATTGAAATACACTCTGAATACATCATAATGAAACCTGCACCGGCATGATGGATTAAATCGAGGTTAAACAACACAAATAAAACTAAAATTTTACGGCATAGTTAATTTTTATCACTTTTATGATTTTATAGGTGTAAGAATATGACATGGAAATCTATGAATATAATTCGTACGCAATAATGAATTCTAATTTAGTTTTAAAGGTAAGAAGCTTAAAAGCGGAATAGTTCGCTATATTTGAGTATAGCAACACATTCCAATTTAGGTAAAAGAATGGAGAGATTTCATGCAATTCTCCTAATCTTCGCTGCAACAATTATTCTCTTGGTCAAGTTTGTAATTATTTTATTTTAAAAATTTCTTAACATACCGGACGATTTTGTTGACTTGTTCTAACGGAATCGTCCGTAGATAGTTGGTTTAATACTCAATGAATTAATGATCCTAAAATAACATGCAGTCAAAATTCTCTAATTTGTAATGTGATTAACACAAAACATGCTATTCTCGCATTTCCAGGCTTGCAGACCAACGAGTGATTGTAAACCCGTGTGTGCTTCCAATGGAAAAACGTACATAAATAGTGGACAATTTTTCTGTGCTGAGAAATGGCTTAAACCTGGTAGAGGTAATTTAGACAAGCATTATTACTAATTTAATTTTTGTCTATTTGTTCAGTACAAAAATTCAGAATGAAATTTTGATAGACTCAACCGTTGCGGTCGTAATTGAGCATGAAGGAAAATGCAAGAACGACAGTACATTCAAGTGTTAATTTTTTTAAAAATACATCAAAAAATGGGAATGCAGCACTTAAGATTAATTAGTATTCATATTCATGAATTATTTTATAAATTCACATATACCCAGATAATGCTAATAAAATTTAATGTGAATAATCAATTACTCAACAGTTACGGAAGTTGAAGTTACGTTTCAGCACTACATACATGATTTGCATAAACTGAATTGATATTAAAGAAAAATCACATTATTTGGGCTTCGGGGATTCAACCCTGTTCAGAAAGAATGAATATAGTTATTTCGAATGATCATCTGAGCCTTTTCGTGTTCGATCTATCCAGAAAATTACTAGTGATACAAATACAAATATTATCCAGATCGTGTATTTACTAAAGAATAGAACTAAATTAATGTCTTTTTGGTTCTGTTCAACAAAACCAAATCCAAGAAGCACAAGATTGCGAATTTTTTTTTAAAAAAACTCGCAATCGGCACCGGTACCACAAAAATGATGTTACACGGTGACTCATAATCATTGGTCATTCCCTTGATGCTCTTCTGCTCAAAGGCTGGAAGAAATAGACCCAATCTAACTTTACTTTAGCCTTTCATCAGGTAAATAAGAAGGGTATTGTGGCGTACATGCTTGGAGTTCACGAAAGATTATCTCAGGAAACTCGAAGAATGAATGTGTCACGTTTTCATGGTTGACAAGAAAGATTGATTTCTTCTGAAATGACTTCCGAAGTAAAAATCAAATCGAAATTCATAAGATTTCCTTAATTTTTAATTCCTACCGAATGATTGTAAATATTCATTGTACATTAACAGAATTCCGCATCGCTACACACTCGCACAGGGTGGCCTAGAAATGCGGCAACATTTTTAGAGACCGTGCGTAGTAGTGAGACCGTGGTGGACTTATTATGCCAAATAGGGTATAACTCGAACATCAAAGTCAAGGACCTTTGCGCTCGTGTGTCCTTACGAGAACAAAAGATCGAGAAAAAAATGGCTATATCACTTTTCAAATCCAATTAAAATTAAGGAAATTAGAACGGATCTACGGTTGGTTTTGGTCCACCCTGTATGTGTATAGGTACGTAAATATATTTACCACATAATTTATTTTTACCAATATTATCATCGCTGTGCTTGTACGTAATGTGTAAGAATAGAACTGAAATAATATGGGTTTTAATTTTAGTCTGCCAAAACAAAACAAAAATATGTATTCGGGTTATGTAACGCTGCAAGCTGCAATGAAGTTCATGGAATCAGAGATTTGGCATTCTTCTTACACTATAGAAGTGTAAGAAGAATGCCAAATCTCTGCATGGAATTGTGTATATTTTGTTATCTTCAACAAAAATCAAATTTGTAATTTGTAATATGTACCAGTGTATCAAAAAATAACGTTATAAGGTGATTCACAATCTCTCTGCACTCAAGAACCTAAACTGAAAACTTCTCAACGTATCATTATGTATAAATAAAAAGCGCTGTGTGGTCGTTTGGTGTACATGTATTTTTGAGTTAAGTTCAAAGGAAATTTGTCCCAAAAGAGTGAAGTTGAACAGTAGTAATTTGCCAACTAATTGTCATTGTGACGTTAAACTCTCAGTAATGAATGGCAATGAACATTGTACAAGTGCAAATAACACAAGACAAGTTGAACCGGCTTGGTAATTCAAAGAGAATATCGACAATAGAGCCGCCACCACGAATGTGGTTAACTTGTGTATTCGGTTAGGGAGTTATCTCAAGTATGTTGACAACTGCATGTTGCAATTGCAAGTGCGTGAGTTTGGATTCATAACGATTAAAATTCAGAGCACATCTACTATTGGACGTGACATAAGTTTCGCGCGGAAGTGTTCCATTTATTTTTAGAATATTTAACCATAGCATTTGTATGACATGTATTTATTAAGAGAGAAAAATCACCAATTTATTAATGATCACTGCCATTCAACAATGGTAGCCTTGCGACTCAGTATACGAAATACAATACAAGTTTTGAAAATACAGATAAGTGTTATCGAACTTAAAATCAATTCAGTCAGAATCAAAATCATCAAATAAAAGAGAATTAGGAACTGTATAAATGATGTTGCAAAATTTGACAAGATCCCTTAAGTGCAGTAAGAACAACTTCTTCTATCACTTGCTTCGGCAACTTAAACTTATTTCGGAAATCTTCAAAAAACGAAGTAATCGTTCCACTTGCACCAATTAAAAGTCCAATTGTCTCTAAATGTCTCAAATGATACCTCTCCAATAGAAATGGAATACATGAATCGTAAATATTTTGTTTCTCCGCATTGACACGACCTGCTTGAGACTTATCTTCTTCCGTACAGTGATAACGGTTATAAAATTCTGTTGCAAACGATTACTTCAAAATAAAATAATGTTTTATATTACAAAGAAATATGTGATTCATCAAAATTTTTGGCCAATAACAAAAAATTTTGTAAACGGAAATAATTACAAGAAATTCAGAAACCAATTACAAGAATAGATTGAAATACTAAATTTCGTATCAAAACCATCGTCGCGACAAGACAATGTGAACTTTTAAACTTACAAATTTTAGTATTCAATTTTTTAATTAACAAACTGAAGTTAGAATCACACATTCGATTTTAAAAACAGTTTTTCAATGTTCACCTATTTATGTTAACTTGATACATATTCTTAAAAATTCAAATTTTTTTAAAGCGAGTGACCCAACTGGCAATCACGGATTTATTAATTTTGTGATAACCACAATTCTGACTCTAAACGGGCGAGAGGATACTGAAGTTTCTAAGCACAATCAAGATATTGGACAAATGCATATAAATAGTCCGTGCACTAGTGGTGATCACAAGTTATGTAATTGTGTGTACAGTGCTGTGGATCGGAAATGACAAACGCAAAGTCCATATCGCAAGTTGTGGTCTCAAGATATTTGGTTCATCAAGATTTAATTAATTTATTGGTTTTGACTTGGTAAAACAAACAAGAATTTGAACTCAAGAGGAATGGTTACGCCCTCGTAACAAGTGAACCGGCTCAAAAAAGTTATTGCATGTTTAATCCTAAAACTACCAATTTCTTGTGAATTAAATTTCCGTCTGTTGGAACTTCTTCTAATGGAAGTAAGTGTATAAAACTACAGCTAATAAGGCAAACAGTATAGATCATGAAAAGTTCATTTGGAAATGCATTTTAATCCACATGTACAGGGTGGACCAATACCAACCTATTTTTCGGTTTAATTTCCTAAATTCCAACTCTATCTGAAAAGTGAGAAAACTAATTTATTCAAAATTTTACTGCGCGTCTTATGAGCCGTGTTCAACTGTGCTGCGCGCTTCACAACGCGCGCTATCGATAAAGAGGAGATTGCACTGGAAGTATCGAGTACCCCCTTTGTGTTCAAATCACCTGAAAATCGGCATGGTGGTGGTGGTGATGTTACCTGTAGCACTACGAACATTTTGCCGTAACGGTTCATATTTTTTTAACTCGTTTTAATTAATTTAATGATTTTTTCCTTTTAGCTTAGTTGTTATCATAATCATGGGCAGTGAGGTAGACAAAATGCCACGAATACACGAAGCACAAATTAAAAATAAATCAACCATTTCACAAAATGAAGCAACTTTGTTCAAAATATAATTAATTTCACATTGAAAGTAAAATTTTCTCAACCACTATTTATTCTTTTATTTTAAAGTTTTAAATTCATTGTAAACCTTGAATCTAGTTGACAAGTTATGATAAATCAAATGATCTGTGTGAAACCACTTTAACGAGATACTCAATCACAAAAATACAAGTACAAATTGCAAGAAGTATTCCATGAAGATTAAAAATCAATTGAATTTGAGAATCAAGAGGTAAACTAGTGGTGCTGTCTTCCTTTTTACCATGAGTACCTGGAAATATTCCTTTCGGAAATCCTTCTTCATCAACTTCATCTCTCAAATTGACTTGAGGATTGAATAAATCTAATCTTCTATACCAGAGTTGAATGATTCCTGAAGCAGCCAGCTGTAAAATAGTTCCAAAAAATCGTGTAGAATTTTCTGAGTTATCCCGAATTGTTAAAGTGTCAAACTTGATGTACAAAATTTCATCCATCACATAACATGAAATATTTCTATTCCATAATTTAAATTTTCTCCCAACTCTTTTCAAGGCAGATGGTTCTTCCAATGTTTGGACACAATCACAAGTTGCCAGATATTCAAATGTATTGTTGAAATCCGGATCCATTATCACATTCTCTTGAGATAGTTCAAAATTTTGATTCTTTTGAAAATTTTGAGTGAAATTATCAGCGTATTTATGAACTATAAATTTGTGACCTTGAGTAAATAGGTCATGGTTATTTGATACGATGAGTGGGCGCAGAGGAGCAATTAACTTGCTCGTCAATATACTTTGAAAACATAAATTAATTATGAGAAGTAATAAAACAATTGAAAAACAAATCCGTGACCATTTTTTGATTCCTTGTGGTGGTTGAGAAATTAGAATGAATAGTACGTCCATTCCTTGCCATGGATCATTATGGACAATCCAAACAGCGACCATAGCTAGAACGATGCAAATCCAGGTGAAAGTATCAAATGGTTGTGTAAAATTTGACCAACTCGGTTTTTCAAAGACTCTGTGAATCGTACAGTAAAAAAATTTAGTGGACCAAATATCATTAAGGAAAATTTCATCTGCCCGTTCAGCGATATCATTAGTTTGGGAAACTTGTTTCCAAATTTGAAGACTTGCGAATCTTGAAGATTTTGATTCTAGTTGCGTGTTAAGGAAGATATAACTGATGTTGAGTTTTTTGGAGATGATATAGCTAAGAATATGGTGATAGCCAAAATGGAAACGCTGAAAATGTGGTATCCAAGTATAATGATCTTCACTGTTGTAGGCCACGCCCTCATTGAGAGGATCTATATGCCAAATGTACTTCTTGGCCTTGTTAATATTGCCTTGAGGGTCTGACATAAAATGTCCCCCACGTATCTCACCAGTGCAGTTGGAAAATATTTCACACACCGGCCACAATAATATTTTTGCAGGTCTGATTTGTGATGTCGTCAATAGTTTTTGCTTGAATATTGAAAAGTTATTATCACTGGTCAATTCTAATTCTTCAAAAACAAAAATAGTCACTGTTTTCTTGTGCATTCTGATTTGTGTCAAATCTTCGAAATCAACCGAAACCGAAATATCTCTCAGATTGTTCTGGGAAATTAAAATGATGTTTGCCTGGCAAGATTTCACAATTTTTCCATCAGAAAAGATTGGATCAAATTTTTCACGATATCCGAAATGTCCATGTTGAATTGGTTTGTAGTTTTCATTGAAATAGACAATAATTTCTGGTTTTAACTTAACTGAGGAATGCAAATGAATGTAACAATTTTGAAGAATTAAGTTTTGTCCAGCAGTAATTATAATACTCAATATTATGACCAGGAAACAAATTTTCCAACCTCCCCCGAACATTGTCTAGAGTTCAATAAATGTTTCGCTTCTAGTTCCAGAATATTCTTCGTGCGTTCTACGTAATCATAAGCACACATTCCCCCAATTGTTTTCAATGTTCATGTTTTGATTGCTCTCAAAAAAAATACTGTTGTGTTTCTTTTGTAATTTTGAGTGCTCGCCTACACAAATGTATGAAGTGGGTTTTATTGTTCATCTATACACTTTGTATTTTGTTCCAGTCTAACATTACAACTTCGTCTGCTTATGCTAAATAGAATTCTCTGAATCCACACATTTGCTCTTAACCCACACCCACACTTCATACAATATATTCAAACTTCTTCTTGAAAATTCAATGTAAACACTCCAAGTTAGTATCGAGAGTCCCTCCGTATTTACAGAATCGGATGAGTTTTCGTACTATTTCTTCGATTTAGAAAAGAAAATACTTTAAATATATTAATAATGACGAGTTCCTACAAATCTACGTTGACAAATACATATTTTATCGAATCTAGGAAATATCTAACGGAAGCAAAACTAATTATTGTATTAACATGTAACCTTTGCAAGTAGGTGCACTCACTACCCGGCTCCCAACTGTTTCGATCACTCGAGTACAAAATGTATGATTTACTATTGTAGCTAATCTTCGGAGGTTTCTGAAGCTCTATTAGATTTCTGCACAACAAAAGGAGTCCCGTCTCTGTGGTCAAATCAAAATAATATGCATGTACAAAAAGTGTACAGCTTTTTACTGTGTGGTACAATTTAAAGGGATTAGGAGCCTGTACTTATAAATAACCCTACATTTGTTTACCCACTTGAACAGTAACATACGTAATTGTCTTTATTCACAAATGTTCAACAAGAAAATATTCGAAATACATTGTTGGCTAGTTTATGATAGAAAGACGATAGAAAGTTTGTAAAGTTTTATGAAATCTACACGAACGTAATTTTAATACAATGAATTAATCAAAAAGAAATGATAAGGATCTGCATCATTCAGTACCTCACGTTGGACTAATTGTCACTTAGGACTGTAACTGTAATCTTCTGGTTGTTAGACATAAAATATAGAAATAAGCCTTTAGAAAATAGGTACGTAGTTAAATTATGGTTTATCCCTTCAATACAAGTTTCAATTAATATCGTGAGTTGTGGTCGTTACGAAATCACTACCAGTTCAAGAATTCATGTATATCCTATCATAACTATCATTGAATACAAATTAGTTGCGTGCTTGGCATTCGAGAGGTGTAATCCGTCCTTCAATGTGCTTAACGCGAAAATTAACTAACGCAGTCAAGAACAATCCGTGGTCTTTCTGTGACCTAGAAAAATCGAACTTGTACTTAAGGCATTAGTAGATAAATCTGAATGTTTACAAAATTAAAATAAAGTTTGTCATTAAATCAGCTTGAAATGCAAGGGTGCATCGCATCATTGTGGACGGCTCTGTCCTTGGGGTTTCAGTGCAGTGGGGTTCGATTCTCCGGCATATGCTTGGACTCTAGACAAGGTGTGAGTCCATTTCTGCAGAGCTTTTCCCCTATCTAACGTCAAATTTTTAATCAAGTGCAAAACCTAAATGAGGGTTGTCGACTGAGCCATTTGAGACTAAACCAAATTACCACATTGCAACGCAACCTGTACAATAAAAACTCATAATACAAATTATACTAAATTCGATTAACGGATTCTAACAATAAGTGCACTCAACGTTGCTTTTATCCATTTGGGTTTTTTTTAATACAAATAAGTATACTTAACTGGCATGCACGAATTTGCCGACCAACAACCAACACAAACAATGTTTCCAAAATATTTCTCCATGGTCTCATCTCAGTGTCAGCACTGATGATATCCGTAACTGACAAAACACCATTACAACAATTACAAGCACAAGTAAAGATAGCAAGAGTGATATTTTGGGTGCTGGAATCAGTGGAGCCGGTGCATGTCGACATTGATATATGCCGGGATCACGGACTTTATTGTTCTAGATGTTCAGTCCATTATTGGTGGACCAATCTAACTGGGTCAAATTATCGGAGGAGCCTACGTCAACCCAATTTGGACTTACATGCAACAATTCAATTTGAATGTGACGAATACCAATTTTTCTGATGCGATCATATTGAGGGAAGGTAAATTCATCCTGATTGTCCCATTTCGATTATGGTATTAGGTGAACGTGGATCCTTGTTCGATTCCTGCTTGTGAGTATTTTCTTGAATGACTCTAATTGAAAAAAAACGTCATGGGCAAGAAAAACGATTACAAATAGAAATGATGCTCGAAGAACGTGAGAAGAAGGGACTTGAAGACATTTCCGTACGAACTGCACTCCACCCAGTCGGTTGGCGTCCCAAGACATCATTTCATGATTTGGCTGAGTACATGGGGATTGAGCAATAATTCGCCGGGAAAGTTGATCTCAGCGCATCTTACACTTTGCACGAAGGTATATTCAAGGATTTTGGAGAAGAGACAAGATTTGTAATCGACAGTCGCGGTTACAAGACTATCCCGGAATTTGTGTTCAAAGATGTGAACGCGACAGAAAATAATATTTTTGGTGCAACCGTAGCTGAAATTATTTACTCCGAAGATGAGGTGATTGTTAAAACGTTGAGTGGCAACATCTATGAAGCTGAATATTTAATCTCCACCGTTTCTCTTGGCGTTTACCAAGCAGAGAAAATCAAATTCACTCTACCACTCCCGGATTTGTTAATTGAAGCGATTTTCAAATTTAAAATGCAAATTTACACGTAGATCTTTCTAGATTTCCCAAGTCAATTTTGTTCTGACCATCAATTAGTAGGTGAGTTGGTTCTGGTGCGACCGTAACACGAGCACAGTTTTTGTAATTTGCAATACATTTCGACACCAATCTTGAGATTTGTAAAAAATACTCAAATGCAAAATTACCCAACAGCTCGAGAGTTCCGGTGACGAGTAATTTGGTTCAGGCGAATGAATATAATTTATATGGAATTTATTTCAATCTTTGTATCGTAATTATTGACTTAGGAAAAAAACAAAAATTGTAAAATAAATAAAGTAATATAAAGCAATAAAGTAAAATTTATTCTTTTTATGTCTATGACGGCAGTCACAGTCACTGTAATCATTGTCAATAATTGTCATTCATTAAATTCATATATTTCTATGAGTTGTCTGTTATTCTCAGATGGAATAGGAAAAGTAGCCAAATTCGTCTCTTGTGAACACACAACATAGTACAAGGAAAAATCACCGGCCAAACATAACCAACAGTGGAACTTTATTTGATTTAAGATCTGGAGTTATGTTTAAAAAATACAAAGGATATCGGAATTATTTTTCCAGAACGAATTCGATTTTAAAACCAAGTTCCGTGGAAGTCTTTCGAAAAATTCGACTGTACTTCTATGGCCCCGTTTATTCCCACCTGGAATTCAATGAGAAAGGGTTTTACCCATATAATGGGAGAATTTAATGGCCAACGGGTTTTACTCGAAATATGTCCATGAAGGAAGCAATCTAGTTTTGGCGACATTGAGTCGTTCAAAGAGAGTGGTCGTCGAATTTCGTTCGTCCCTTATCTGAGAATCACAGAATTCGTCCAGGCAGTAATATACATTAATTATTACTGTCTAGGCATCCGAGAGCGAGTTTGGTGATAAGTTCATTCCCTTGGCTCGACGGAATTTCAATTTCCGTTGACAGCGAACCTTGAACTCATTTTACCTAACCTTGGCTCGGAGAATTCTTAAAGTAATTGTTGTTATTGACAAAAATTTTATCTACTGTCTGGCCATAATTTACCATCAATTCCTACCAGGCGCAGGCCTAGACTGGAATGTGAACCTTGTACATTTGTAAATTGGTATAAAAGGTCGTATTCCACGAAAGATAAAAGTTCACTGTCAACCTATACCACTGTAAAGCTTGTAAAATTCCCTAAATGTAAAATTTTTCACTAAATTCTTTTTCTTCTCTTTTGGCATAGGATGTTTTAAAAATAACGACTTTTCAAAATTTTCTCTTCGATCGTCCTCTGCTCTCTCAGACTGCACGATGGATCAATTGCGGCTTTTCTGTATTGTTTGCAGATATCTGGAGCACGACATAAACCCTAATCAACAACAACAACAACAACAACAACGGATGAAGAATCAAAGATGAAATTTGTGAGGTTATTCAGAATATGTATCCTGAGAATTATTTTCTCAAGATGGGGACAAGATCCGTTCATCCGTTGTTCTGTGGATCTTTTACAAATTGGCCGATTGGAAATTGGGGGAATCTTGTGGCTCCTAAATCAGAGTGTTCTTTGCTGGAGAAACGGCTTCTCCATTATATTACGGATATGTTCATGGTGGGTATTTAGCAGGGATTAGGGATGGAGCAAGCAAATTCCGTAGCCTCTTGTGTGTTTGGAATTTGTCATTGTGTTTAAATATTATCCGTAGGGGCTGAATGCTGCGGCGCAGGAGACATATTTTATATAAATTGTTATTCAAATTATCGAAGTCAATTTTTTTACAACATAACAGTTGCGAACGTCAATTATGATGTCAAATACAAATTAGCTACAGATTATTAACTCAAATGCTTGTTTAACACGAGTGTATCACTAAAATTCAATTCGTTTACTTCTTTGACGCTATTGATTTATTAGGGTAAAGTTATGATACACATTTTTTAGATCACTGACTCTAATGTCTGGATGGAAAGAATTTTTTTTTTTTTTTTAATACAATTTATTGGCTACCATCTAAATATTGTACATACATATGTACAAAATTGAGCCTGTCAAATAAATACTCATGCCTTCCATTTACACATTTCGAATGACAAAATGGAAATAGCATGGTTTTTGCAGGAATTAATTGTATGAAATAGGTATTAAAAAATGTCACAGATCAAGTGATTCAATTGAAAAAATTGATTAGTTTTGATTTATTGTAAGCATAACAATAAAATACGTAATTATCTGTTTGTAAAGTTCCATTTGCATAACTAACCGAGCGCACAATGTAGAATGTGGAGTAAATCGCGGTTGTAAACATAAATAAATTCAGGGTTAATTATATTACAGAATTAATTTTTATCAGTTTTATGGTTTTATAATGACGCATGTTGCGCTAACAGATACGAAGGAAATTGTGGTATAAATCCGCACCCAAGTGAACAATGAATTTATATTCAGTTTGAATTTGTAAAGAGTTTAGCTAGACTTCAGAATATTTTTCCACATAATTTTCTAAAGAAATTAAAAATCCGAAAACATGAAGGGTCTTCTTGCAATTTTCCTCATCATCGCTGCAATTTTTATTTTCACCACTGAGGTGTGTCTTAAATTTTAAAATATTATTATACTTTTAGAATTATACAGGGTGGGCAAAAGTAACGTAACTTTTGGCCACGGTGAATAAAATTGTACGGGGTAGCTTACAAGCTACTTCATATGCAGAAAGTTAAGAGAGTCAAAATATTCCCGAATAGCTACCCTTCTTAATTATAGGTAAGAATTAATATTATTTTTGTAATCAGGCATGCAAGCCAACAGGTGAATGCAACCCAGTGTGTGCTTCCAACGGGCAAACCTACAGAAACGGTGGACATTTCTTCTGTGCTGAGAAATGGCTCACACCCGGTAATAAATTCAAGCAGTTTAATTGTAGTCCTAATTCAAGCAATTCAATTTTAGTCAATTTAAATTCATTGTCTAAATTAAGTGTGATATTTCTCGTTCAGATTCTGACGTCGAAATTGTTCATGAAGGAGCCTGTGATAATTCTTACACATGCTAAAATTAGTTCGATGAAGTGAATTATCAATTCTGAATGTGCAAATAAAGATTTTAAAATGAATAAAATACAGTAATATAAAAACTCGAGTCTTTTTTTTTGTATTTGAAATCTGTGAAACCTTCATTTTTGTTAATTTGAGTTCACTTTCCCGATTAAGTTTGACATACATTCGACTAATGAAATTTTATCGGTGAAATGCTAAGATAGATCTCAAAAAGACACAAGAACATTTAAACTGTAACACTTTAAAGTGTTGAGCTCTCAAATTTAAAGTTTTGATTGGAGAATTAATCTTTCACGACAAGAAAAATTAAAGCCCGAAAATTGTCCGAGTTATAATATAAATTAAATTCAGTTGATTATTTTAGAAATTCAAATTCATTATAGGACTGCAGAAGTCAATCAGTTCTACTGCCGTAGTTGTATAGGCTTATTAGCCTCTTATATAACCTTAGTCAAATGCGGGGTGTTAATCCAACACCGAGGTCAAAGACCACCTGTTTGGCGTCACGAGAGAAGGAGGCTTTAAAAATATCTTCGATTCATCAATGAGTGTCATTAATTCTCCGACTGTCTAACTAACCTATGGTTCCGAATGGGTCAGGTCGGATCAGGTCAAGGACTGACCTGAACCTGAACTGAAAATTTCAGGTCAGGTTGGACGCCAACCTGAACCTGAGATTTATGGGTCAGGTCAGGTTAAGGCCTGACCTGAACCTGAAAAAACCTGATCCGACCTGAAACCTGATCAGGTTGACCTGAACCTGTTCGGAACTATAAACTAACCTATTATTAGCAGAAGCAGAGTTTATTTACTGTATATCGTAAATTACCGATTAGAACGCGGGTCTCGTGGGAAGTATACAGTAGGACATAATCATTGGAGAGAATACTACAACTATATAATTTGTATTTTTGAATACAAATCACAGTAGCAATGAATCTAAACTAAAGTTATTTGAAGTGTGTGCTTATTGAATTTATTAATCAACTCGGAGCACTACAAGTCACAAGTGAACGCATGGAATAATAATAATCTTTGACAACATTTATTCAGGAGAAACCGGGATTTCAAATACTGATACGAGAATCAAATAAGAGTGAAACAATAATTCGCTGTATTTTGTTGATTCACTTGGTAATAAAATATTCATTGTCAAATTCAAATGATATTGTTACTGATAGACATGTCCTCAAAGAATTCTCGTGTTTCTTGGTGGGTGCCGTCCACTTGAACAAGAAGTTGAAATTAGAAGCACTTTTCGTTTCAGCTCATCTGGATTTAATTATTATGAGCGCGTGAGCGCGTGACGGATTACATATAAACACAAAATCCGGAAATAGTTTTTTAATTTGCCATTACTTCGTCAATTCTGAGTAAACATATCAATAAAAATAGTTGAGTGTTCGTGACGCGTGACTCTGAATACATCTTGTACCATATTGAGGTTAAAGCACGCAAATGAATTCAGGACTTTCTGTAGAATAATATTTTTGGTTTTAAAATGAGAGTCACGCATTCGATCCTACACGCAACCATGTGCAGATGGAATTTATGAATATACCAACCAGTACAGAATAATAAATTTTAATTCAGCTTGAATTTTGAATTGACAAGGAGCTTAGCAGCTGGTATTAAAAACAGTTCGATATATTTGAACACACACTCAATATTTGGTTTAAAAAAATGAAGAAATTTCTTGCAATCCTCTTCATCTCCGCTGCAACATTTATTCTCGTGGTTCAGGTTTGTAGTTCTATCAATTAAATTCATTTTTCATAAATAAATAAATATTCATAAAATTCATAAATAAATTCATTCAAGGACTCCGCGCGCGGTTTATTTTCTATAATAAAACAAATTTTCAAAGTAGACATTCGGTTGAACGGTCAGTGAAGATTTAAATATTCCGACATTCTGTTGAAAAATGAATGTGTATTTTCAGACTTGCAAGCCAACTGGTGACTGCAAACCCGTGTGCGCTTCCAACGGAAAAACATACAGGAACAGTGGATATTTTTTCTGTGAAGAGAAATGGCTCAAACCTTGTAATTAACAGAATAATTTATATGCAATTTAATTTTCGTCAATTCGATTTCATTGTCTAATATATTAAGTATTATTTTATTTATTACAGACTCAACCGTCGTGATTGCATACGAAAAGAAATGCAAGGGCGATACTTCATTCAAGTGTTAAAATCCTTATGTATGTATCTCGGAATAATAATTATTCGAAGAACCAATTATTGGTTCTTCGAATTGGCAAAAGAAATCAAAAGTTGGAAATGCAACGCAGATAAAATTATACCAAAAATTGAAAGTGAAGTACTTAAAAATAATTATCACTTAAAATCACATAATATCGTACTGTCGATCTGAAATTTCATAATAATCTGTATTTGGTTAATTAAAATTGATTTTCAAAAAGGAAATAAAGAATAGGCATTCATATTGATGCTCACTTACACTGCGAGGAATTTTAGCTAAACGATTATTACTGTATGACTTTACCGTGGGAAGTTGAGTTTAATCGAGGGAGTATTTTATTTCAATTTGCTAAAATTAAACTGTCTTGTTCAACTTTTCCGAAAAGTACAGCTGTCCATGCCATCCACCCAGAACAGAAACTACTAAAAATGTATGGAATGTCCATCACATTAGAGTTAAAAGAGTACAAAATAATATTTTACACATTGGTACCACATTTTGACGAATGGTTCTCACGATGTTTTAAAGAATGTACGAAAATAAATTTTTTCGGGTGTGTCTAAATCTAATCCAAGTATTGTATGAAGTAATAACCTGATGGAAGAAATACTTACAATTTGCAATCAGAAGTCCCGGTACTATAACAATTATTTTAAATTACAGAGTGATTCAGAACCAAAACTAATTCCCACCTTCCCAGTCAAACATTGTACTACTTGGTACAGATAACTGAGTTTCTGTTGATCAATTGATGATATAAATAAGAAGGGTAGTGTGCCGGCGTTTGATTTATCAAAATATCGATTGAGTTTTATTTATGAAACATCATGCAGTGTGCAGTAGATTTGTTTGTACTTTTTTTACATTTTATAAATTATGGTTTGTAAGAATGTGTCAAAATATAAGCTTTTAAATGAATTACCGTTTGGGTTAGGCAGCTGTGATTTCTTTCGAAAATGTTAGGAATTCTTGAAATACTAATTTAATCCCCTCTAATGTACTGTGTACTTTGTCTAATTTTATCGTAATGTTTCTTGTACTTGAGCATTTACAATTAAAATATTCATCTAGCAATGATTGAATATCATTCACATGATCCAATAGAACTGCACGAAATTAATTAAATACTTGTAAGAGCATTTGACGGATAAAAAGTGAGGCCAAGCCGAAGCCCAGTAACAAATTTAATTTTCCATTAATTCCTCAATTCTAACTCAGTCTGCGCCGGCATGATAGATTAAATCGAGGTTAAACAACACAAATAAATCTAAAATTTTACGGCATAGTTAATTTTTATCACTTTTATGATTTTATAGGTGTAAGAATATGACACGGAAATCTATTAATATAATTCGTACGGAATAATGAATTCTAATTTAGTTTTAAAGGTAAGAAGTTTAAAAGCGGAATAGTTCGCTATATTTGAGATAGCAACACATTCCAATTTAGGTAAAAAGATGGAGAGATTTCATGCAATTCTCCTAATCTTCGCTGCAACAATTATTCTCGTGGTCAAGTTTGTAATTATTTTATTTTAAAAATATCTTAACATACCGGAGGAATTATTTGACACGTTCTGACGGAATCGTCCGTAGACACTTGTTTTAACAGTCAATGAATTAATAATCCTAACATAACGTACAGTCAAAATTCTCTAATTTTTGTAATGTGATTAACACAATACATGCTATTCTCGCATTTCCAGGCGTGCAGACCAACTGGTGAGTGTAAACCCGTTTGTGCTTCCAATGGAAAAACGTACATAAATAGTGGACAATTTTTCTGTGCTGAGCAATGGCTTAAACCAGATAGAGGTAATTTAGACAAACATTATTATGTAATTTAATTTTTGTTTATTTGTTCATTACCAAATTTTTCATACAGACTCAACCGTTGCGGTCGAAATTGAGCATGAAGGAAAATGTAAGAAGGACAGTACATTCAAGTGTTAATTTTTTTTAAAGTAAATCAAAAAATGGGAATGCAGCACTTAAGATTAATTAGTATTCATATTCATGAATTATTTTATAAATTCACATATACCCAGACAATGCTAATAAAATTTAATGTGAATAATCAATTACTCAACAGTTACGGAAGTTGAAGTTACTTTTCAGCACTTATATACATGATTTGCATAAGCTGAATTGATATTAAAGAAAAATCACCTTGCTTCGGAGATTCAACCCTTTTCTGAAAGAATGAGTAGTTATTTCGCATCTGACAAGGCAGAGTCATTACATGTATACGAGGAAGCAGGTATGCCGTATTTTTTTTTCTAGTACCCGGCCAAGCCCTGACCATGAATCAATCGAATTTCGTCTGCAGAAATCATAATTGGGCCTTCCAGAGGTCACGAAAGGTCATGTCCCCATGCCCCGTAATGTATTCGAGATCCGGAGAAGGAGCACCTACCATG
>JAQIXO010000291.1:0-23873 GCA_034700305.1 Protaphorura armata
CAAGTCCAATTGATTCAGTGCAAGTGACTGTAGATTTGGTTTGTCCTGATACTGAAGGTTTCCCTTTCCCTAATAAATGAAATTAGTAAGGCATATTTAAAGATAATGGGATTAAATAATAAAGTACATTCATCTGGTAAGGAAGGCAAGAAGGGTGGGTATAAACATTTTGTAGGAGATTAAGGAGACTTTTCATAAATTTCAACCTAAGACAAGATTTTTCTTTCTATTAGAGTGAGACAATGAGGCATCCACGCCAGTCTTTGCCTTCCCCCGTTCTTTCATGAGTAGTGTATCTCAAGATTACTAAAAAAATCTGTGTCCCTCATTCTTCGGTTATGAGTTTCTTTCTAAAAGTAATTTTAATTTTACATTGCATTTAAACTACCGTGGAAAAACTGTACAGTATATCAGAGGATCTAGAAGAGTCGTTGTCTCTCAATAAAATTTTATTCCTTCCCTATAAAAATCAATATTATTATTATAATTGTATTAATTAATTAATATATAATGTAATAGTATTAAATTATAATTTCCTTTGCTGTATTATTTTATTTACCTGGTTCCTTAGATCAAATACATAATGGAAATAACTTTATGAAATTAAAATTATATAATATTGTGTCAAAATTGTTGTGCAAAAATTAAATTAACTTTTTTTTTACCACAGGATACGAATGAGATAACATGTTCCATTAAACTAGTCAGTTTTCCAATGGCATGAGTAGCTCCTTGAGATCTGCAATCGACATATTTTCTTCTTCAAAATCTGTCTCGTTCTCAGGATCCTTAGTCTTTTTTAGGCGTCTTTCATGAAATCTCTCCTCCACTGTTCCGGCCACCTAAGAAATAAAAACATAATTTTTAATTAGCCTGTCTTTTTCAAATAACATCCTGATCATATCATATCAGACAATTTGAAAAGTTGTTCTGATCCAAAATATTACATGAGTTTTCGAATAATTCAAGGAATTATTCTTAATAATATTTCCACATGTCGTAACACTTACAAAAAATCGATGAACGTATGTCTCTCGTGTTTGCCCTAAACGATGAATCCGTCCAATGGCCTGTAGCTCCGACGTATTTAAAATTGGCTCAACCAATAGTATGTGTGAGGCTTCTTTCAGATTGAGACTAGTTGAAGCCACGGACAATGGCATTAAGAGGACTTGTTTCCACCACTCGCACTCTTCTTTCTACTTTCTGAGGACCGGCCGGGTCCTTGTCAATGTCAACAATCAATATCATTCTCATTCATGAAAAATCCGAGCTTTCAGAATGGCAAATTGCAAAAGAGTCTGAATTCCTTAACAATAAGAACGCCATTCATGATTCAAGTCTATATATTTAGGAGCAGACGACGCCAGGTTTTTAGTAATTAATGATCTAGATCATCAGTTAACTCAGCAGATGAAATTTTTAATTTAATATATAAAAAGTTTTGAAGAATATGCTATAGTTTTAAATTACAATCAGCAGCGGTCACAATAATAGCGCATTGACCCTGTCAGCCGTCAAGTCAAGAGTCAACATTAACTAGGTATACACATTTAACGTTTAACGCAAAAAAAAACTAACGCTACTACTCAATGGCGTCCCTAAAATTATGAACCACGCTCTACCGCCGCCGCTGGTGGACGGAGTTGCCAATTCTAATGCTCTGAAAAGATTTTGAGTTTCTAGCATGAATGGTTAAAATATGTATTGAGTCTTGTACCCAGTTTTCCTTTCATTCTTTATGTTGAGAGCGTGGTGGAAAGAACCACACAGTCAGACGGAGGTCGTGTCTGTGTGTGTACCGTCCTTCACGAAAAAGGACCTTAGAAAAATACCAACAATAACATATTACATTATATTACGTTATTTTTTAGTTCAACATTTTGAGATTGATTTTTTTTTGTAAAAAAAAACCCACATAGTTAGGGCATGTACATTATTATAGTAGGAGTAGTGTGATCAGTTATGTTATAAAACGACTAGTCACTTGCCTTGCCAAAATTATAATTATTTTATAATTACATACTTACGTACATATAAAAAATACATACATTTCATTTCATCATCTTTTCGCGGAGAGTCTTCTTTGTTTGTCATATAGAACTAATTAATTATCCCACGAATAATTACATTTTACAAGACTCAAAAATAAGAACAATTTACAATGGCCGGGATCATCAAAAATCAAATTTTGAAACACCTGTCCAGGTATGTATGTTTATGTTTCATTATATGTATGTTCTATGATTGATTTTGAAATTGAAATTAAATGAAAAGAATAATTTTAGTATGTATGTGTTGTGTGTGATTTATGATTTAGGATGATTACGTTATGTGGCTGGAATTTGGATTAGCTTGTGTGTTTGCGTATGGAAGATACAAAATACTAGATCAATATGGAATAATCTGTCTGTGTTGGATTAAATCGTGCATGAAATGAATCATTCATTCCATATCATAATTAACCATATGCGATGCCAATGCCTGTGTTTGTGTTGACCAGAACGTACACTCATGACTTACGTAAATACGTAATTATTATAAAGGAAAAACTTATTTACTTGAACTTATGAGTGAGTCATGAATTACAACAACTTCGTCCTTAAAAAAATGCCAAGTTTTCTTTCATGATTTCCCATAAACAATGACATGGTGTGCAATGGTTTATAGATTTTTTTTGAATATTATTTTACAAAATACATGCAAAATTCTTTGGATATTAACAGGGGGTTTTACTTTTTATTTAAATACAATAATGTACTTATTTAAAACATTGCCTGTTCTATTTAAACCCACAAAAAACGTATAAATATTTCCATGCACAGTTTTAGTCTGGAATAAAATTATCTAATTAAATTAGTGCTACCAATCAGGACTTTGGTTAAGTGTGGTTTGGAAGGCATGGGCGTAGGGCTAATTTTTAATGTAGTTCTGATTACACATTTAGTTGTCAATATCATGCTTCAATGCTTCGTTCAGTTTTGAGAATTTTTATCAATTTTGTGGTCTGTCCTATTCCCAAGTCTAAGCACGACCGTTTCTGTCATGAATGAATAATTAGGGACACCCTAATCAACATGTTTACAATTTTATTGTTCCAATATTGGCCTCTTTTGGGCCGACGGTACGGTGGTATATATTTGTCGTGACCCGTGGAGTCAAGTTAGAATGAGCGAGTATGAACTCCTCTACATATTTTTGTAGGTGTTTCTACTGATGTAATTCTTTAATTCTGGAACCAATGATTTTTCTGTTTTCTTTTGTGCTCTCCTAACAATCTAACTCTTCATATTCTTTGACCAAGAAATGTACCATTTATATTTATTTATATCACCATCTTTCTTTTGTGCATGACAAATGTTGATGCTTGCTTGTAATTAAGATAATGGTACTGGTACATAATGATTGATCATTGACGAGACTTGTTTTTTGAAAAGTTGATTGAAGTTCTTGTAATAAATTACAGGTTTGTGAAAAATTTGTCTTCAGACCGAATCAACCTAAGTACACTCAAAGGAGAAGGAGAGCTGAATAATTTAGAATTAGAAGAAGAAGTCCTGACTGAATTGTTGGCTCTACCAACTTGGATGAAATTAACTCAAGCTCGTTGTAATCGTGTTCTCATTAGGATCCCATGGACCAAGCTCAAGAGTGTTCCGATTCATTTGGTAATGTTGTGTGCTCTTTGATTTTAATCTTATTTCAAGTAGAATCCATCAAAATGATGGAATTGCACTTTGCACTTCCCACAGGGAAATCGAAATGTCATAAAAGAACATACTTCGGTCATGTCTTCCGAACCCGGAATTTATATGAATTCCAGTAAATTATATTGAAAAATTCCTTTTCCTTCAGAGTCTGGATGAGGTCTACATCAATGTGGAGGCTTGTGAAGAACTCCGAACTGGACCCAGCAATCCAACTTCAACTTCCATCCCAGTCTCTTCTGGGAAATATGGGTTTGTGAATAAAGTGATTGATGGGATTACCGCCACTGTCAACTCCGTTGAGATTACATTTTCCAGTAAAGCCTTTGAGTCCAAAGTTCAGGTTAGAATCTTTCAAACAGATGTGAAGTGAACTTTTTCATGGATAGTCAATATCCATGAGATTTCATTGTTTTCCAAAAGTTTGGTTTGGCAAAAGTTGGAAAATTCGTTCCTTTTTGTTTTGTTCTTCTCACAATAAAACGCAGTGAAGTGTTTTCGGATATGCTGAGTAGAATTTGTACTAATAATGTGTTTTCTCTTTTCCTGATAATAGATATCCAGAATTCGGGTAGAATCCAGGTCACCAGAATGGCAGAGAGTTGATCTCTCAGGCACTCGGCTGAAAGAATTGAATAAGGGAGAAACTCTCATTTTCAAGGAAATGGAGTGGCAAACTCTAAGACTAGAGTCACGATCCACGTCTGATCGACATTTGGCTCCCCTGAGACTTTTGACGAATCAAGCCAAAGCCCGAATTGTCATCAAGAAGAAACTGAGCGGTAAAATGTTTTTGATCACATTACATTACCATCGTATTCACGTCAGGGGTCGAGAATGTAGGTTTAGGTGATTTTCCGTGTTTCTAATCTGGCAAATCAGTGAAATGTGTCCATTACTCTTGACTGCTACACTAACTTTTGACCCAAATCACCGTGCATGATGTACTATACTTTAACGTTGATATGGCCCACCTCTATCAGAAGTCCCAATAAATATCTTATACACTCTGGGAGTTCTCTTACTTTTCTCCAGTAAAATAAATGAAGACGGACAAGGTGCGCAAGGAAACTAGGAATCCAGTGTAGCTTACACTACACCAGTAGTCTCCGAATTACTGTCACATCACACTCAATTACACTCACATGAATTGTGCCCATTTTATTGATGAGAGATTTATCTGTCTTATTCTCTTACTCTGGTCGTCTGATCAAATCTCTCACAGTTCTACAAATTGAGCACAGAATTAAATCTAATTTCTCAATGTGATTTGTGAGGCGAACATCAGGGATTAACGGAAATTAATCACGTGGTGTATCATTTGAGTCAAAATGAATTAAATTAATTCTGCCAAAATCAGTGAAATTGTCTCATCTTAGATTCCCAGAGTTTTTTTTGTATTGATTCTATTGTTTTATTGAATTTTCGATTCGTCCGTTTAAAATTTGTTTTTTTGTTTGAAATAGACTGTCAAGTTGTTGGTGTTCGACTTTCACTCATTCTGGATGACCTTCTTTGGGTTCTGACGGATTCTCAAATTTTGGCAGCTCTACATTTTATTAGCTCATTATCTAGTCTCGTAAAGCAAGCGACGGAATTAACGCAACGAGTAAAAGCTGCAAGAAAGTTAGAGGTAATTGATTTCTCCTTCACTTTAGAGTGGACAATAAAATTTAACGCTTATTATTGTGTTAAAGTCGAAATGGATATTCCTGTCCCAGTACAGTACTTACCGTTATTGGACATTCCAAGAACCTAGACCAGTGTTTTCCTGAAGTCAGGACTTGTTAACAGTTCAAGAGAATATACTAAGCATATATTTTATACTGTACATCCACCTGTTTAGCGTTATACCTTGAATTGCTGTACTTCAAGTCATTTGACCCTGACAAGGGAAGAGAGGCAGGGAACGTTTCCAACTTCCTTTCTAGTAAAATTGAATTAAAGCTATTGCATACTAATAGAAGCCTAGTAGAAGCTTTCTTACTACACGAGTTGACTCTTGACTGTGCACATTCGATTTAGCTTGTCAGAGACAGGATCGAGCTGCGTGATACCACGATCAATGACATGACGTCTTTAGGACACTTTTGAAATTCCCCTTAATTGGACGTCTCCGGTGAGCACAAACGTGAGCGTAGGATGCTCTCTCTGTACCATACCAATGCATATAGTTTGCCCGGGAATGGGATCACAGTTTTTACGAAAGAAATAATGCAATATTTATATTCACAATAGAGTGACTTGGATTCCTAGCTTTACCTTGAATTATTTATTTTTGTAATCAAATTGTTTATTGTCGAGTTTCCAAAACTGTCTAACATTTAATCTATAATTGCATTAGAATTGTAATACTGTTGTACTGTACATGGAACTTGAAAGTTCGTGGGGTCCTATTTTGATGTTGCAAGTTGTCCTCCAAGTTACTTTCGTTAATTAGTACTAGAAAGCGTAGAAGCGTTCTCCAGTCTCCAAGTTTACGTCATTATTTCTATTCTGTTGAATAATCCAGATGACTTAAGATTCTATTTCTGTTGAAAAGTGAAAACATTAACAATTTATGCGCCTACTGGCAGTGCTTTGTAATTTCTATTTAGAAAGAGTGCACACGTGCATTGAAATGACTTTAATTGGTTTTTGCACTGGTTTTCGTACATCTAGCGGTACAAAACTGGGTGCTATTGGCATAATTTTTATACGTTCCCGATATTGATATTACTCTCTATTCTCAAACTTAGGAACTGATTCACAATTTTAAATTGATCATGATCTTATTTCCAGAGCTTACCAGAGTATCAAGCACAAGTAACACAGACTCATGCCATGGGTAAAGAAGATTTGATGTTAAAAAAGTTTGACGCGCATGATGTGAGAGAAACTTCGTATCATTTTATTTGTGAGAAGATTGATCTTCATTTCTGCGATGATCCTGGTGGTAATTAACCTACTATATAATAAAGAACAACAGTTATACCTACGTTTTCAACGCTTTCAATTTTTACCTTGAATTAATATATATGTTTGATTTATTAACAGGAGGTCGTTCACAACATCCAGACTTGAAGGACGGTGGTGCTCTACAGCTCTCTTTATCTCAGGTAATTTAGATTGGTTTGGAATGTATGACCACATCAGCATCCGTGCATTTGATAATTTTTTTTAGCTTTGAACATGACTAAAAGCTGCTTATTTTGAAAAACTTTTAAAATATTTAGGTAATGGTCGACTTCTATCCGTACCATTTGGCCAGAGGAACAAGGAAGCATTGGTCCAAGTACACGGATAACACGTTGTCCCAATGGTTGCATCAAGCTCTTCAGGGATTTCGGATATCCCTGATAGAGACTCTATCTTCGAACTCTATGCATTCTCCTTTGCACCGCACCCAAAATCAAGGACATCCACCACATTCCCCTGGGGCTGGTCCTGAGAATAATCCTGTTCGAGAGAGAGTTACTGAGCAACTTGGGAAACTTATGAGTACTTGTACAATTTTCAAAGTCCAGGACCTTCGATTGTACCGTGTGACGACTTCGTCGAAGCGGGAAGCACCGCAGCCTTTTATCTCAAGTAAGACGAGAGCCCAAGTATTATTTTGAATAATTGTTTCAATGAGGTACAATGTAACAACGATTTATTTTTTTGACTGATTTCAGCCTTCATAGAGAGACCGAAAGATTTGCCTGTGATCCATGCTGAATTTTCCAGTTTTTATTATCCAGGAGACATTTGTTTTCCTTGTAAGAACATCCATTGTACTGTACTACTTGATTTCCTAATACCTGGAATTTCAACGAAATATATTATATTAATACTTTTTGTTTTGTAGTGCCTAGTCCAAAAATCTATGCTCATTTTCACCCGATTCAGATCCATTTGGATCTTTGTACGGTGTTGTGGCTCAACGCATTTATCGGTAATTTGCAATTCGCGATGGAGGATGTTAATCCCAAGACTGAGGCTGACTACGTTGACGTTCGTGTGGAACTCATCATGCCAAAGGTACAGTTTAATGTTCTTATGACTGTAGCGATATAAATATTCAATACAGTTTGACGTTGTGTGGTCTGATCTGATGTATTATCAGAACTGTATTATATATTTGTAGCCTCGACTCTTCAACTCTCAATCATAAAGAAAATTGAATTGCCAAACAAATATGACAAAGTTCTTGAAATAGGTATCCACAATGATAATTGGAAAATATTCAATACTACTCATTAAAATCCTTTTAAATGTCATGTCTGACTGCGACATCATCTAGTACAAGATTAGACTAGATCCGGGGTGCAGGGACGTCGATTTTAACGCATGTGTTTAAATCGGTGTTTATACAACATCGAAAGTCGTCCTGCTAATTGTGTCATTCCCTGCAATAAGTAGACAAGCAGAGCATTAAGGCAAATTTATGCATGGATATGAAACTTAATTATGTTCGCTGGCGCTCGTTAGATAACTATGTAATATCTTTGTGTTCAAATTTGGTTCTAGGTTGTCCTTGAAAATAAAACATCTTATCCGTCGCAGAAAGATCGTCCTCAGTCTCTTCATTTGCAAGTATCACGGATGGTACTGTCCAACTATCGATCCACAGATACTGGTACACTCCATCAGTTGACGCAATGCCTTGAACTACTTCAAAGTGGAGATCTAGTTTACGGGACTGACTTTCCTTCAAAGATGGAAGATGTTCCATTGGTTAATGAGAAATTTCTTCTTCATGCCGAAGGTTAATAGACCAATTTGTAAAGTTAATACAATGGAACCTCTAGGATCTTCTTATAATCATATTTATGTATGAAGATGACTTCACGAATATTTGATCAAAAAGGAAAGCATAGTGTTAAACTTTATCCCGCATAAGATTTTTCTAAATATTATTTCATGTATATAAAATCGTCACTCATATCAGAATCTGTAGAGCAAACCGTAGAATCAAATCAAATCCCTATTTGTGCTAAAAGATAAGTACTGCAATGCAAGTTGTCGTCGTCGTTCCTATAGTGCAATTTGAATTGGCGTTTCACACAATGATCTTTCGTCAATAGCTTGATGATCATTAGTGGAGGATCCACTGTATAAATAATAAATAGCAAATGTATCATTAAATTAAATTTCACTGGTTAATAATTTAGGGCGGGACAAAATCCGTGCAA
Source organism: Protaphorura armata (assembly GCA_034700305.1). Lineage (NCBI taxonomy): Eukaryota > Metazoa > Arthropoda > Collembola > Poduromorpha > Onychiuridae > Protaphorura > Protaphorura armata. Next base: position 8,864 of record JAQIXO010000291.1, read on the forward strand.
TCCAGGAAGTGAAGTGTTCAAGTTTCAAAGAAATGTCAGCCAATTTGACGACGGATATGTTATGGACTGAACCTCGAGATGTATGGTATATTTGCTTGGATCCTTTTTGGGCTGAATTTCATGTGGAGTCCAAGAGGAGAAGATATCCGTCTGAGTCAGCTTCAACCTCGTCAAAGAAACTTTCCAGTAATTTTAGCCGAAGCAATACGGCGGACAATGCCAAATCGATAACAGTGGTGAGTTTACTTGATCTATGCGTATTAAACTAACGGTGGGTAATTGAACAATCAGTAATTATTTGAATCTATTTTAACAGTATCCGTTCATTGACTCAATCCCGGTGACTGTTTGGGTTTATGTGAATGAGGGGCAAAAGTCTAATCAAAAGCAGAAAAACATTCATGCTGTGTTCAGTGCGAATGGAACTTGCAAGGCCCAGTTGACACACAACGAATTCCTGTTTGTCATGCGAATGGCCGAGGCAGGTCTTATTATTTTATCTTTTTTATTATTTATAACTGGCAGTAGTGGAGGTCGATTGACGCACTTCCGCTAAACTACATTTTTTTCCTTTCGGTTTTTTTACATTCGTCACTTTTTGGTCACAAAATTTAATTGAAATTTATCTATTTAGGCTCTGAATGAACTGTCGTTATATGTCACATTGGATTTAGAACAAATCATGGGGAAACGGGCTCTTGGTGACCTTGTCACTTTTCTTGGATTTTTGACAACCGTTGAGGTATCCTTGCTGTACCCTCCACCTCTAACTGGGAAACAAGAATCACCGTCCATGGATTTAGATTCTATCATTCCAGATTCCTCAAGTAGAGAAACTGAACTGGAGAAGTAAGAAATCCTCATACTAAATGTCAATTTTTGTCCATTTGAATATTAATTTTATTTTTTGTTCAAACTAGCCCTGAAGGTCAAAACACTGGAATCGGTGCAAAATGTATACCAAAATCCCACAGTACAATCATGGCAGCCTCCGTTTCTACACCTCATTTAACTTCTGCACCTGTGTCCATGAGTAGTAGTCCATTGACGGTGAATGCTGGAGGTGGTAGCAACCCAATATTGTCCGAGGTCATGAGAAGTGGGAAAGGTCTCCCAAATTTAGCTGTGACATTCACTAAATGTGGTGGCACTTCGACTCCTGACAGTGAAGTTGTATCGAATTGGTCAAATTTCAGTTCAGAGGATTCTTCTGAAAATAATTTTGTCCAACTTGACGTGGTCGATCCTGAGGTTGCAAGTATGGGAAGTGGTGTTGCCCACATGAGTGTGAAAGAAAATGGGGATTTTATGGATGATGATGGTGTGGAAGTTGCGACAGAGGTAGTGGAAGAAAATGAGCTTACAGAGAGATCCACTCCATCCCCGATTTATTCTCATGAGAATGCATTACAAAAAGCTGAAAAGGATGATTCGGTACTAATTCTATTTCTTATTCTCGTGAATATTTGATACTGTCATACATCGTAAAATATTAAACTGGATTTATTTTGGTGTTTAGGTTGGAGTTTTTACTGTAAGACTTGAAGGTATTGAGGTTGGTCAGGAAGGTAAAGGACTCTCATCATTGATTAAACTACAGTGTCGGTCAATAAATCTGAAAGAATGCACTGGGATTGGGTGGAATGAGTTTCAGGTAACAGTGATATTGATTGTAATTATCATTCTACTCCTTTCTTTCTTGGAATTAATATTTAACCGATGATTCTGTTCATGAGTTCTCCAATTAATCTTTTTATATTTTATTATATTAAGTCGTAACTATGTATGTATAATAATACATTCGCAAAGGTCTTCAAGGGTACTTTCATTGAAAAGCGATGGCGACCGACGGGGAAAGTCGGGAAAGTTTATATATTGAACCGTAGGAATATATGTATGAATTTTGTGGTCATCGACTTTAACTTCAAATTCAGTGTTACGGAAAATACACAGCACATTTGTTTTTACAATTTTAATATTTTAACCGACATTTGTTTTCCCATCTCTCTTTAAATTCTGTTTTCGCATTATCCGTGATTACTCACGAACGTAAGGCAGTTACGTTGTTTTGTCGCCTAAACTTACGCACCTCAAAAAACCAAACCACAAAAAATCAACTGGTTTCAAATTTTTATTCTCCTACTCCTACTATTTTCCAACTTATCTACAGTTCAGCAAACGTTCTTTTATAAATGTTCGAACTTCACAATTATGTTTAAACTTTTTGTTTGCATGAGTTTTGAAGGAACGCTCAAAGAAATGAGCAGCCATATTTGAAATTTTAAGTTAGTAATATGTGTCATTCTATTTCTTAAAAATTTTGTTCAGTATCAAATGTTAATGGCCTGATCCGTTTTCTATGCACATTTTTTTTGGAAACTTCGCAAACTCAAATGAAACTTTACACTCATGTATATTTTTCTACTTTATAAAGATGTAATACCCAAACCTAAACTAAACATGTCTCTTTCGTAACATCTTCCCACTAACCAATTATGAGTGTCCTACTAAATCTATGATGGCTTTTAAAATATGTTGGGGTTATTTTTGTATTCCATGCAATGCTCATCCGTAAAACACAGACGCCCAGAGACTCATGGGAGGTATAGAACACTAATACAAAAAACTCGACTGTCGACTAATTCTATGCACAATTAATTGCACTTTATTGTTTTGCTTTGTAGTTTACTAGTCAGTAATGTCCTTTTTACGTGTCAGTCTTTCTGTATAAAGTGTAGTTTTAGATTAGTTAGTGTGTATTTGTTCTAGTGAATACTACCTAGAGAATTTAGACCCTAAACCCTAGCATGCTCCATCGGTTTACCAAGGGTAAAAGTTAAAATTCAGTAGGTCTCTTGCATCCCGGAAACACCTGAAAAACTCGGTAATGCTAACTTTTACCTTTGACTTTCTATTATCCTAGTGAAGACTACTTACGTTTCTTCAAGCTCAAAATCTGCCTAGACTTTCTAGACTCCAATAGAGACGCGTTTGATTTTTTATACAATACTTTTGCATCTCAGACCTAGTTGTTTAGATCTGTTCGCTGACAGTTCGAGCCGTTTTAGTTGTGAATGATTAGACAGAGTCAAGGCTGAAATTATGATTTTTGTTAATATATTGATCATTATGTATTTCAGACCAAGTTTGGAACACGGTACAGGACTTGGGCTGAAGAGATTCAAAACCCATCACTCGGAAGTCCAACACAGAGGCGTGCTCTCAAAGTCCGACTTGCCCAAAAAGTGAATAGTGAAGATTTTAAAACAATCATTAACTCTGAAGAATCGCAAAAGATTATGAAGGTTATTCGAACTCCGGCTAATCCTCGAGTTAATTTAACTGACCGACCGGGTACTGAATCCCCTATCAGAAAAGCAGCCAATGATGTCACTGTCATTTTTCTTGACGGTCGTGTGGATTTAAGAAATGAAGAACCATTTATTTTGCATATGAGTACAGTTATGGAGTTATCCGCCTTTTTTGAAGATGAAATCATTCCTTCGCCATTCCCAATGCAAGTAAGTCCTCGGCAGTTGAATTCAATTGAATATGCTCTAATGTTTTCTTTGTTTTTCTGAAACTTTTAAAATTTACAGTCCCAGTGTTAGTCGATCTCACTACTCGACATTTGGCTCTTTCTATTTTTTCGTCTGCCGAGCTTTCTTGCCTACCGCTCCAATTTACTCTGTTTATTTCTGGTACTAAAAACTGACTTTACTTTTAGAGATGTTCACTTTACAGAAAATTTTGTCTACTTTTCTAAGAATTTCATCAATATACTCGGCGGTATTCGTTCTAACGTTTTACAATTTTCTTACAGTTGCATGCGTAATCTTTAAGCATTAGCTAAATAATGCAATTAACTGCCGTAATCAATAATTTTGTTTGGACTGTTCTCCCTGGTGTTGTGGTGAAATTGTTTCTATAATTGACTAATAATCCAATTTATGGTTTGCAGATCGAGATGATTGGATTAAACTTGGAGTTAGTAGAGGATCGACCGTCACCCAACATATCCTCTCCGGGTCCGGTGCCATTAAACATTGCAATTCCCGATGTTCTCCCCATTACAAGGAGAGAAGACGGTGTATTTCTAATAGGATACAGAGGTTATAAGACCCCACAGGTGGAAATGTCTTTACCGAACGCCCATGGGAATTCGAGACATACCGCAACAGTAAATAATCACGAAACTGGAAAGAGTGAGTCCGAAATTCTGCAAGAAGACTTGGAAAAAGTATTAAGGCAACTTGACACAGCTCAGAAAAGGAACATAAAAATGGAAGAAGAGTTGGAAAGCAGTCAAGAGTTAAAGGTGATGGTACTCCAGTTACAGGATCAAGTGTCGAAACTACAAGAAGAGAAAATGTCACTCTTGACACTGCTGAGGCGTCATCAATCGTAGCCTTCGTTCTTAACACTTCAACAAGTTTTTGCAATATTAATTATTAATTAGTCATCTGTAGCATTACTTTTAGAAATACTATTGTTGGAACCGTTTGTTGTTGAGTTTTAGTAGGAGAGTGTATGTAAGAATGTGAGCGAATAAATATTTTTCTTCCTTTAAACGCTACGAAATCAATATATATCATGCGAAATAGGAAGAGAGTCCTATTTTCGAATATAGTGGTGGGCTGATTGACTGAATCATTTTTAAGTTTTTTTAAAAACTAAATATTTAACACTTCAATCACAATTGATATTTTAGCTAGTTAAAAAACTCATAATAAGTTTAGCATTGTTAGATTTCTTTTGAAGACTATTTGATTCTATTTTTCCTATCATATCGAAAAATAAATATTATAATTGTTCGCATCGTCTTTCACTTTTCGCCACATACGTGATATCAATTCCTGTTGACTAAAAATAAAAATATATAGTTGTTGAAAGAATACTAAATTGTTTTAATACTGTTTATTTTCAAAAGTACTAGTAGTGTTGCAGTATGGATGAAATATGTCAATCTCTAAATCTAAAATGATATTATTTGAATTTTGGAAATTCCAACCGTACAAAATTTAAACTTTCAATAGATTCAGAGGGTACAAAACTTGATTAATAACTTTTTCCCTACCTCAGATTTTGACTACATACTACCTAATGTAAAAACTATGCTAAATTACATTTTCAAATTATTAATGTCTCGAATTATTCAAATTATCTTTCATGAGTACATTAACTAAAAATAATCTAACCACCAGGCGTCACTTCCTCAGGCTCTTCAGCGGCCTCGTCTTCACCTTCGTCCTGATCGTGATCTTCGTCCTCTTCACTTAATTCCTCGCCGAGGAATTCGTCGAAGAAGTCCTCTGCTTCTTGAGGACCCAATTCCTCCACAACCTCTTCAAACAATTCTCTATAAAAAAAATACAAAAATTGGGGTCAAAGGTTGTCGTAAAATCTGGTGTCGAAGTAGTCCAACTCCAACCCTATCTCACATCCCACGCATGCCCTTCTTTCAAGTTATTTGTAGACCATCTAGGTCAAGAAAATGTACAAAAAACGTTATTTAGAAATTTAGCTTTAAACTATTATCCCCCCATGCCCATATATGGTCCCCCTTGCGTACTAGTGCTTATACTAAGGAATACCTTAACAGATTCAACTGAACCATGATCTGATGAAGTTGCACTTCATCTTGACCTTGACCTTGACCCTGACCTTGACCTTGATCCTCCATCCTATTCGAACGTTTCACAAAATTAAAGAAATATGAAGTACGCCCTGGTTAACAAACGATTGGAAATTCTATTGAAAAGATGCAGTATTGGCAATGGAGATTTTTTTCCGCTATACCCTTATTCCACTCACGCAAATTCTGCACTTGGCGCAGCGCAAAGTCTAGTTATATATATTTTGGAGCCAATAATCAAAACGAGCCTCATTTATTTGAATGTACAAAATTTTAATATCCATGTATTTCTTGTTGAGAAAATAAAATTACGATTTGGACGTTCTATATATGTATGTATCTTGAATTAGAGTTGGGAGTATGGCATTTATAGTTAATAATAATTTATATAGTACAAATTCATTTTTTAAGCATATGTACATGCCAAGGCAGTTAATAAATTAATAAACTTAAATAAAAACAAGAATTAACACGATTTTTTCTTTATTTATTTTCAGTAAAATATCCACCAAATTACATCAAATTTCAAATTACAACCAGGACAAATTTTAATTTTTTTTACTTAAACTTACAACCTTTTTCCAATTAAATATTATTATATATTATTCCTCTTCAAATGGAAACATGGAACGCCGATGATGAGCGAACTTGACCGCGGATATCACTTCACTGTAAATACACAATCGATAATTAGAAACTGACAAATAAAATTATAAGAGAATCCTAGACTAATCTTTGGTTTTTATTTCAATCTCAGTCTTATCATTTGGGTAATCAAAAGTTTTCATCTAAAAAAAAAGCTATATATGACAAATCAATGCAACAATTATGAGAAAAGCAGAATTTAGAGAATATGAAAATGTGGTTGGATGGAACTTCAACTCTTTGAACTTTATCAAATTGGCCAAATTTTAGTTTGCCAGTACGGGTCAAACCACAAATACTGTAATTTAGGTATGTAACAAATACTGACCTTAAGCGGCAGGCATGGGTTCTGTCTGTTCCTCCTCATCTTCTTCCCATTCATCCTCCAAATCTTCCTCATCGTCTTCCCAATCATCCTCCCACTCTTCTTCATCTTCTTCCTCTACCTCTTCTGGTTCAGGCGGTTGCTGCTGGAATAATCGGTAGGCAGCCGCCTCCCCCATAAAGGCCGCGACGTCGTCGAATATTTGTCTGTTAAAAAAAATCAAATTAGTTAATTGCTTTTATTATGGTAAAGAATTTCACCTCACGCTATTATGAATATTCAGTGGAACTATTGGAACTGGAACTACTTAAATTACAGGAACTAGAACTAGAATAGCAACTTATTATAATGCAAATTTAAACTAACAGTATTGAATTACGTCCGTATTCAGTTTAGGGTTGGAACCGAAACTGACTAGAACCAAAATGAACAAAAACAACAGTAAGAAATACCTTAATCTTGCAAACCGCTCTTCTTCACTCGCAAACACCTCTACTTTCATTTTTATTAAAAATAATTGAAATTCAAAAAATTTAAATTAAACACTACTACTCTCTGTTCAAAATGCAAAATGCAATGTTATGTAAGAATGTGGAAAGACGACGTAAGAGATTTTCCTACTGCATGCTATGCTGGCTGGCTGGCATGCACTCATGTCTCACACTTGGCCACTTGGCCCAAAGCCGCCAAATTTTCTGGAGGGAATGTGTTGCCTCTCAAAATCAAAATGAGCGTCATTTCCTTCCATTTACCACATAAAAATTTTTGCATTCATTTATTTCTTGCTGAAAAATTGAAATTGAACTGTCCTTGTTCCAATGTCAGCAATTCGTAAGCTCTAACTTGGAGGAACGGATTCGGGCTGTGGTGTATATGTTTATGAACCACCCTGTACAACTTTCACCCAATACAACCAAGTCATAATACACTCAGCCAGCAGGTTTTCACTATCATGCTCATTTTTACTTTCACTCGCTCAATCTCAGGTATGAATTTTGTGAATACCTTTATTGAATGCCACTATACGCTACAGGAGAAAGTATGGAGAAAGTTAGTGTAATATCATACATATTATTATGACTATTATGATGAATATTATTATTGTATCTGAGTGAGTGGGTACATGAGTGATACAAAACTAGATATGATGCTCTCACTGTCTGATGTGAGTGCGTGCTCAAAAATATCTACTGTGTATGTTACTGGTAGTCTAGAAATTTTAGTGCTTCGCATTTCACAGAGGTTTTAGCGTATCCTAGGTAGGTTTTTTTATATAAGTTAGCAGAGTTTGAAGATTTTAATGGTCTTGAGAATGGGAAAGAGGGTATTAATTTTTTGATAATTTAACCTTCGGAGTTTATAAGGGTTTTTGTGTTAACCATCGGAAATACACTATTCACTACGAAGTAAACAAAATTCAGTAGAGCTCTCGTGAAATTCGGTAAAATATGACATGCATTCATACTCTACATTTAGAAAGTCTTCATAGTGAGAGGTTATTTTTAGGGAGGTGTCGCTATAGATTGGTTAAGGTAACACGACTGACCGTAACATAGAGACTTGAGTCCGTTTATGAAGGATGAGGATGGTGTTGAATGGGAAAAGGGAGAGGATGAGCGCGTCCGGGGCAAATGGGGAAAGTTTTGAGAAAGAGAAAGTGATCTCGGCGTGTCGGAGAAAATGTCATGATGCCGCTTTTGGTTAAATGAGGAGGAAGTTGAAGGTTCTTAGTTGAGAGTATACATATAGTACTAGTACTACATATAGTAGTATATAGAGTCCGGGAGGAGAAAGCCAGTAGAGAAATAGTTCCACATGACATATCGGAGAGGTTTTCTAGGAAGAGTCATCAAAATAATGATCAACCGTCAAGAACCACACTCGCACTACATTCCACTCATCCTCAGCTCAACGCATTGTCACCAACTCATCCCATCACACTTTTTACGCCCAACTTTCACACAAAATCATCATCTTACAATCCAATGCAATCCCATTCTCCCGGCTTCCCTTTCAACCCCAAACCTTATAAGGAAAAATCCAGAGCTTTCTCCAAGTCACAAACTATGTCTGTCTGTCTGTCTGGTGTGGATCAACTAATATCTAAAATCTAATTATTTGACAACTCCATTTGGCTCCAAGACTTTCATTGCACTTCGTGTAATTAAACAAGTATTTGTACAATGGATCTCACAAGGGAATGACTGCGTCTGATTATCCAGGCAAAATTGTGTAAAGTACATTCAGGCTTAAACTGACACAGGTGGTACTGCTTTCACTTCTTGTATGTACGACGTAGCCCTGACTTATGTTCTTAGTGTTAGAACTGATGATTTGTACCGGAATTTGGTTTTCTTTCAGATCCCAAATTTTGCTGTAGTTAAAGTTACAAAAATCTTTCCTAGATTCCAAACAAGATTTTATTTTATCAGAGACAACCAGCAAATTCATTCCATTAATTGCATATTCTTATGACACTCTTTGTATTGATTTTCCCGTAAACCTTTGATTTCTTCAGGATTACGTAATTCCATCAAAACAGAACACCTTTGAAACATAATTTGCGGCTTGTCGAAATTAATACAAAGTCTGTAATGAGATATTGTTATACCGCAGTGTTAATTGGAATTGGAAAGCTCACCGCAACCACCGTAAGAATCGTACATATAAAACCACACCTCCTCTGCGATTGACTGAGCGCCCGGGCCGCAATAAAATACGTAATACGAAACTACATTATTCATAGCAGTTCTACTCCCCACGGCATTCTAATTAGAGAAGTTTAATTTGAAATCATACAATTGCTCGTAATATTGGATCGTATTATTTTGAGGTTTTTCATTCCTTTTATCTTTGGTTTCGTTTGTCCTCGAGAGTCCTGAATCATTCGTATGTATTTTTTTTTTCAATAAGAAGACTAATGCGTTCTTCACCATCACTCTTGTCCCTGGAATGGAATGGAACACCCATTTCACTCTTTACTACCCCTGGGTGAGGTAATAAAATTGTCTGAAGCACTAATTCCAATTACAGTTCAATTCTTCCCTTGTCTCAAACCGCCCTTGCTCTGACTCTCCCCCAAAAACTCGTACGGGGAAAAAACCCATAAAGCTATCTAATCAAATTTTCTGGAATAGCTTGTACTCAAGATTTATACGGATTTTCGTTCTGCCTCAATAGAGTAGTTTCTGTGGGTGGCCCAAAATAGGACCGGACTTGTTCTTCGTGGTCCAAAGTTTCTGTTTTTGTGGGGATGGAAAAGACCACAAGAGCTGGAACTGAAATTGATGAACAAAACATTCGGTAACCCTTATAGGTTAAGGTCTTGATCTTAAGTTAAGACGAAATGTTCCCAAACCGCAGTAAAATCGAGTTGTACGGCCGTATAAATTGTCTGGTCTGGGCAGTATTGCAATGCACCACCAAGACTTATTACAATTACTTTCTCCAGAATGACAGCTAGCACAGGAGGCAGACCAGTCCACGCTGAAGTACTACAAGAAAAACAGACGTATTCTGTCGTAGCAAGAAAAACCTATTCCATCCACATGGAATTGACGGATGGTGACATAACTGATTCCATCTGATCTTTATTTATATATTGTGTGTTGTTAACCCTATTTTTTGTACGCAGAACTCATCCGGAGTAAAAATTGCAGGCTATCCAACCGAGGCCATATACATATATAAATCCAAATTTCCATTCATTTATTTAGTCTGCAAACTCTGATGTATTTAATACAAAATTTAAATAAAGTGTTTTGAAAATGAATACTTATATTTTCACCAACACAAAATGAAACCGTTGTATAAAATTGAGCCCCTTTTCATGCATTCAAAGCAAAGGATGCAAATCCATAGTAATAAACTTTGAAAAGCATTCGTGCCAAAATTCTCGAGTCCAAGTTGAGTTGAAATAACGTAGGTAACGTACAAATTTACAATTTCCTAGAATCTTATAGGATCTACAAGGATTCGTTCACGTAAATCTCGTCAAAATGAAATCCTCACACCATGGCCATGCCATGGAGGACTTCTCAGGATTCAACCTGGGCTAATTTGCATGATTCTTTGATCTTGTGATGATTACTGAGCCATTTTCCTCATCTCATTTCCGTTTGAACAGAGGAAAAAAGAGGGGGTTGGGGGGAATACATAATGGCATTTTTGAACCCCTTGGCGTAGCTTTGGTGACTTTCTTTTGACTTTCACCTGGTCCTTTTACCCAGAGAAAGAGTTAATATGCATGGAATATTTCACTGGTCTTATGATTATGAAAGAATTCATCAAGGGACGGAGGAGAAACCTTAGGAAGAGAGAAGGAAAGGAAGGGTGGGACGACGATCAAATTGAGAAACTCCATGAATGCCTGATTAAACTCATGGAAATCGATGATGCATTCAAATTTATGCAAAGACTTTCACTATCTCCTCTCTCCGTCACTTTCTCTCCAACGGAGACGACGTTTGAATTTTCCCGACTTGAACACATTGTCGTCCAACAAAAGCTAACGAGGGAATCGCTTTGGATGTCAATCTCAGATCAAACTCCACTGAATGGTTGGAACCTCTTAAAAATTCCAAACCACCAAAATTACACCAAAATTCTCAAATACATTTTTAGTACATCTAGTTTTTACATGAGAAGTCGTTCCCTTGAAAGGCAACAAAAGTCAAGCCATGGACCTTTCTTTTTCTTGGGTCCATTTGAAAAAAACTCACCTTCTTCTCTCATCCCCTTGAGTGCGTCTAATTCATTCTGATGACAATTTCATTGCACACGGCGATGAACATCTCATTGGAAATTCCGATTCCCTCACAGCAATCTTCTTTTCATCTTATCCAAATTCTACAGTCCAACTCTCCAAATAACCTACCTCTATTCTATTCTGCATATCTAATCTGAATACCCATGAATATGTAATTTCCTTCCAAGTTTTTTTTTCAACAACAGAATTTTTTAAACTTGGAGATATCGCTCATGTTCTCACAATGTTGGACGAGACATCGCTTATTTTACATTCCAGACACGTATGAATTTGTGAGATTTAATTTCAAGTATCTGTTCGTCAAGTCCCAATTCACACAACCCGTGGATCTTCGTCTAGTGTACCAGTTTAAATTACAAAGTAGGATTCTTAGTCATCATCATCTATTTGGTGACTAACCACAGGAGAAAGGAATAGTGTGCGTCCACAACCACTAATCTCATTTTCCATTCAAGAACGGAACCCTTGCATTCCAATGAAATTGGATAAGACCAGTAGTGTGTGTAGTAGGTAGTAGTAGCATTAGAAAGGACCGTTTTGATAATATGATAATGGTGATCAGATTAAATGTCAAGGTGGGTTTGGTTCGTTTGGTTCGTGGACTCACTCGGTGTGTTGGCAAAATGATGAATGACACTCAAGTTAATCTCCTCCACTCCTCCAGAAGGGCTTAGCTCTTGACTACTCTTCCAGTTTATCCTTAGGATCCTACTCCGCCTTTCGCACAAAGATTACCGACCATTAGCAAATGCTTCCTTTATCTCTTTTCTCTAAGCTCCTTTGAGTAATAGCACCTTCGCACAAGGCAAAAGGCTCTTGATAACTACCAGAACACCCATAATATAATCTAAGACATCGTTTAGCTCAAAATAAATTCCACGCTCGTCACTTTAAATTAAACTAATTCAGGTTCAATGTGTAGCATAGCATATGTATTTATTCGTCTAGAGTGTGTTTCCAAACATCAAAAGTGAAAATTAATTTTTACACATCTCTCCCTTCGATTTTCTCCTGAACATCTTTAGAAATTCTAATATTTAGAGATTACGGTTATTCATTCAAAGAACAAGTCATAGTTTTTACAGTTTTATTAATTCCTGTATTGTCACAATCGGATTTTGTCAAATATTGTATGATTTTACATTTTAATCTTCATAAATTCTTCGGACAGCCGTTTTTATAATGAACTTTCCCTTAATTTTTCCTTCCAACATGGTAATAAAAACTTGTGGCATTTTCAAAAAATCTTCGACAATGTTTTCATGAACCTCAAGCTTGTTCTGTTCCATAAAAATTAAATACATTAATACAGTATAATTGTAGAGGAATAGAATATTTGATTTTTGTACTTTGTCAATCCACTTCATTAATATCTCAATTACTTCATCCTCCTTCTCAATCCAACGGCAGGGTGCAATTCCTTCAATCCTTAAGCTCTTCCTACGAATATTCACATAGTCAATCGCATCTGGGAACAAAATGTAGTCAGAATACAATTCAAATACGTAAATTATTTTTTTTTATATTTAACTTAATATTTTTTACCAATTTCAGGTGGATGCACGGCAATTCTGGAACAAGTTCTTGCCAGAGATCCAATTTGAGCAACTCGTCCAAATTCACTCATGTTTTTCATCACACCGTAAGCAATTGGCCCACCGACCTACGATTTACATTTTACTATATACATACTGAGCAAACAAAATACAAATAGTAGGATTTCACATAATTAGTAAATCTGTACTGTATCAAAGAAGCAATCAACGCCCGCTGGTGCGATCTCTTCGATTGCTGCCCCAATGTCCTTTGTTTCTTTGTAATTTATTACGGCTGGGTAATTGAGGTCTTTTGTCACCCATTTGATGTGTTCATCAGTACCTGCAATGGCAATCACCCTTGCACCTGCCGTACATCACAAAATAAGATACTGTTATAATTTTCCTAAACAATATGGTATGAGGTACGCAAATTTTGAACTAATTTTACCCAGACGTATTGTAATTACTATATTTTACCATGTAACTTTCTCATTCCAATTTTAATTCATTTCGCTTACCCCAGAGCTTGGCAATTTGTCCAGCCATACTCCCAACGACACCTCCAGCAGATGTGACGACGAGGACGTCTCCACCAACAGGCTTGCAACCTTCCAACAAACCATAGTATGCTGTCATACTAAACAATAATCATTATTAACAAAAATACAACCATTAATATAATTAAAATAGATTATGAGTATTTTCATGTACCCACAAATTCCCAAACACCCAAGGAAATAAGTCTCCGGCATTTCATCAGGTAGTTCAGGCATGTCATCCAGTTTCCTAATTCCCATGCATGAATTAGCCATCCCATTTGGATTCAGGAGTGTCCAATTTCTCCATCCAAAGTGACCCAACACTTGCTCTCCGGGTTCATAGTCATCATTCCTTGTCAACCAAACTCTATCAAAATCAAATATTTTTTATTAGTGTCAATATGTTAATTATACACATTTTAATTCATACTCGTACACATGAATTACCTTCCAATTTGACAGCATGGGAGTTGACTCCCTAGAGGTAATTTCGGAATAACCACATCTCGGACATAACCGTCAATAGAAAGGAATTCGGCCTTCACCAAAATTTCTGAAAAGTAATTTCAAAATTCTAAAGAAAAATATGAATTGGATAAATTTAATTGCGGTCGTTGAATACACATTACCTTGATCCTCAATTTCAGGAAGATACTCCTTGATCAATACAAAATCGCTTACTTTCGGTATCCCTGTAAAGCGTCTACCGAGACACCAGACTTTTGCTGTGCGGGACATGATTTATAAAGGTATTAACAAATGGTGTCAGGAAATATTAAAAATTAGATTTTTGTGAGGACTTTGATTTTTTCAATTGCGCTTTCTTTGACCCTGATTTACCTCCCCCTCTCCTGGCGTTGTTTATTCCGTTAGTTGCTAAGGAGTTATTTTATATATACATAGGATTTCAGATTCTGTAATTCTTGATGGATATGCTAACGAGAAGTACGTAATGGAAAACTTAGGCCACATGCGAATATTATGTATCTTTTGACCATGAATTTAATAAACATATGTGCATGCACATACAGATAGAAAAAAAGGTATGGAGAGCAGCTGTTAAAATCAATTTAATGCAAAATAAATTAAATTCGGTCGGTTCGAGTGAGCCTTGTGAGATAATCGACGGTAAAATCTTAATGAAGGTGCAGACGAGGCAAAGTGTCTGTCTTAATCCCTTTTGGAATTCTTCGAACCGGAGAAATTCTCCAATGAGCCCAACCACACACCACAATCCAGAATTGTGAGGTGACAAACAAAACTCGACCCGATTCCTGTGTGCCAAATTCCTTCAGGGTCAATTCCAAAATGTAAGAACCTTACTAGTAGAGCGATTTAATTCCCACTAGTTATCCTGAATGTTCTACTGACCACCAAAAAGAACTATAAAATTTGTAGACAAAATTCTAAGATGTAGCAATTTTTCGTTTTAAATTGTCATTAGATCAGTTTGTTTAAAATTCTTTCACATTAATCATATATCAATCAATTCAAATTTATTTGACATAGCCATGAGGCCCAATCAATTTGGTTATACATACAAAATACATACATATTGTT
>JAQIXO010000292.1:0-23800 GCA_034700305.1 Protaphorura armata
AGTTAAAATAACCTTAGTTTGGTTTAATTAAAAAATTGTAATGTTCAATGAAAAATTTAAATAGCCAAGAAACGGGAGCTTTCATTGTTGGATGGAGAAAGTATTGTTACTTTAATATCAAAACCCAACGGGGTACAAAAAAATCGGGATTAAAACAAACTTTCATGATGACACTATCAATTCGGATATTAATTGTCCGGCGCATTTGTGAATCAACCCCGTCCAGAAAGGAAACGGAAGACTACTCATCACGTAGACCGGGAGATTGTACAGAAGGAAATTAAAAATTGGCGAATATCTCACCATATTTGAGGAGATTGATGTTGAAAACATTAAGGTACACATCCTTGGTCATTTTCTGATAGATAAAGTCCCGGGTACCTAGACCGTTACACGCAATTGAGGCCCAACACCTTCATGGAGCCACCGCCATGCTTCACCGTTACCCGTAAACAACACGAGCTAATCTCTTAGTTGGGTTTTCTCCGAACTTTTAGCATTCCTTCCGACTCAAATAGGATAAATTTACTCTTGTACGACCCGGTGACCTGTTTCCAGTCATCAATTGGCCAAATAAAGTGTTATAAAGTCCAGGTCAAACGTATCACTTTATTGCGTTTTGCGGTGAATGGCTACTTCGGTGCAACTTTGTCATTCGACCCTACTTTTTTAATGATATTTCGAATTATTTTACATGTGACAGATACTCCGAGCTCGACATTGAGTTCACCATTAATTTTTGGTGCGGATATGGACACATTTTTATTACATCCTGTACAATCCTCTGGTCTATTCTATTAGGAATATTCCGTTTCCTTGTTGGACGGGCTGGATTCACAGATGAGCCGGTCAATTTCCGACTTTTGGCAATGCCGCTTATAGTGTCAACATGGAACTTTGATTTTATCGCAAATTTTTTGTACCCCATTGCCTTTTGATTAAATTAATAATACTTTCTCTTTCCGTCAGAGAAAGTTCCCGTTTCTTGGCTATTTCATTTTTTAATTACACATTACAATTTTTTAATTAAACCAAACTATGGATATCTTAACTAAACGATGTTGTGACATGTCGGGAAAAAATATTGGTCGACGAAATTAACAACGGTATGGTACCAGAGAGCGCGTTAAATCAAAGGGTACGAATACTTATTTTGCCTGGTTTCTCTTTTTTTAGGTGGTATTCAATTTTTTTGGAGGTGATCCCAGTGGAGTTGGACCCCTTTCACCACCAACTATTGTTTGTCATTCATTTCACTACAAAATATATTTTTTCCAAAACTTTTGTAGTAGCGGTTGGAGAATTGTGATGGTTCAACTGAAAGTAGTGCTAGGGGTACGAATAACAATTTGATACACTGTATATGTAATATCTTTTCATTCTTCACCGGTCCAAGTTCCCATAATAATATTTCCACACGACACAGGAGTCAAAATTCGGTGTCATTGACTGCAATCTGTGAGTACGTACGTAATTTTGCCCATAAAATCTCAACTTTGAGTTCTTAGGACCTACCCATCTGTTCAGCCGCAAATTCAGAATTTTCTATTTATTCAGGAAAATTAAAAAGTACGCACATGAATTCAGATTCCCTGGTTTAGTCAAGTACTAATAGAACTCAATGAATATTTAATTCGAGAGAATTACGACTAATTTTGAGTAAAATTTATATATGGTCAGGTCTGACACATTCTTCTGTTTTTCGAAGAGAATTTAAATGCCATACAAATCTTCAGTTTTCCATGTCGAATTTAACAAATATATTTACTAGATGGTACGAGCCAACTGTAGATGCATGTAGGTAGAGAAGGAACGACGACTTGCACATCCGTTCGTATGATCGTATGTAATAATACAGGTGATTTCTACGGATCTAACTCTTTTAAAATAGAACCAGAAACACAAAATGTTTATTTTGTATTTCCAGCAATATAAATTTTATTATTTATAATTATTATTTGCTACGATGTCAGAATAAAAGTCAAGTGCTTACGTTTCGAGAGGATTGTACAATATTCTACAAATGCTATCTTTACCTCAGATTTATTAAATTGGCATATGTAAAATAGATTAGATGACATCAATTACTTGGCTTATTGTTTTTCTTACATTTTTAATGGTGAACCGTTCAACCTCTTTCGACTAGCCAAAGGAGACTCAACAAACTAGGTACACCATTGAACATACAAGCTATTTAAGTTAAATAATTTGTGGCTGGCTGCCAGTCTAGCTCCCTGATACCTTCGCATCTGGAATGGAGAAGCTTCCTCAGAACTCTCTTCCCCAATTTCTCAAGGATTTGAACTTATTCTAAACACAATAACACAAAATCTAAATTCGTAGATAGAGTCATCTTTTGAAATTACATGTCTCATTCCTTAGCATATAATTATCACCTTATATACAATGTGAGAATAAATAGATTTGAACACTCTGGTAACAAACTATTCTGTTAAGTCTATACCCACTATACCCTGAAATTATACGTGAAATCGAAACGGTGTTCTCGGGTGAATCTCGTGAAAAATTCTAACCACGAATAGGGCAAAAACTGACCACTTCATTCATCATACAAAAATTCACTAGGAATTATTGGGAATCGAATCGCATTGTGATTTGAGTTGGAACACCTAGGTGAATAACAATGATCCATCCAAGACCACCAAAGTTACCCAAAATCATACAATTACTCTCCTCCACAACTATTTTGGAAACTTTTAGTGATCTGGTATTGTTGGTGTGGGGTTTTTTCAATGGTTGCAATACATGACTGACATGACGAACTGACTCTAAAGAAGATGGAGTAGCGATGAAAATCGTTTAGATAAAATTGACAAATGAGAATGGATCAATTCCTCCAAGTACTTCTGTCACAGTCCGTACGATATACCAAAAATGTATGCTTCATATTTATGTTATTTTCAAATAACACATGTATTTTTGTATGTATAAAAAGAATGCGCTTTTCAATTCAGGTGAGGTTGACCAGATCAATTCAATTCAGTTCAGTATTTTTTTCTAACAATGCTCGCGGTTCTTTTGCCTTTGACGGTCAAGTCGGTTCGGTTTTGGTTTTTGAGTGGGTGTGGTAGTTGAGTGAATTGGATTGGAGTGGGTGCTTTTTTGGATGACTCTTTGGGTGAAACACCCTCAACACTTCTTCAAATTAGTAAATCCGATACACTTTCAAACACAATGAAGGACATGAAAGGAAAGAAAAGGTTTGAACAAGGTAAACTCCTTAAAGCCACTTTTTCCTTCAAAAGTGCCGAATTATTGAAGAAAAATCTCCGCCAAGCGGTCTGCCGCTTCTGGACCCAACAGACAATGACAAAGACGACAATAATGTTCATGTTCCCGTCATTGTCATTTTGTCTCTCATTGTCTTCTACTTGCTAGGATTTTTGGGTGAAAGAGAAAATGCACAGAATTTGTGGTATCTTTACAAATCTAACTGAAGAGTCATTTTTCAAATTTAGTCTACAGTCCAGGAGTACTCAAGTGAGGAAGGCGCGATAGTCAGCGTGAAAAATTCGGACGCTTCACCCTTAATGGTTAACCCTCAATTGTGACAGGAATACGAAAGCCAAATCTAGGGACAACGTTGCGTTCTTACACCCTTTTTAATATATGATTCCTTTTGTTCCATTTTTATTGTGGGGAAATAAATTTTATTTTTGTAGCACCCATGAGCTATAAAACTGGTGTACTCTAGAGAACATATGTCCAATGAGCCCATGGCCAGCTTGTATTTCTAATAAGTAAATTATATTTACACAGTTCGTTTAATTTGTTAATCTACAGTCAACTTTTTAGTTAATTGTTTTAAAGCGCACAAAATTGGATTCATAACTAATGTGAAAACGATTGTGAAACATTGTCCTGATTTTTTTAAATCTACATAGAATTTCGATTTCCAAAGAGAAAAAAATCTAATGTGATCAAAATCGGGGGAGAAATAGGCATCTAATTTTTACTATAATTTATTATTTGTTGTAAAAGATAATTTTTGAATGCCTTCTAAGTTCATAAATACTGAACTAAATATAAAACTCCCAACTTTAAATTCGTCATTTTGTGTCCATGATTCATTGATTGAGCGTCACTTCACTGCCATTTTGTTATCTGGTTAGTACAATCTTCATTGAAAGCCCAGAAGCAGATTAGTAGTCCTCTGGTTTTAACGCTGTCTTACACCTTTGCAAGAAGTTTTCTCTGAAATATGTTGTGCTGGAATAATAGGGACAGTTTATTTTAATCTTGGAACAGATCTGTATACAGTTAACGTGATTCTAGCGCAAAACGATTAGTTTAGTAACCTTAGTTGATAACAACTTCAACCCGTATCGCATCGTACGGGAAGATTACAAGATATGAAATATTTAAAACCTTTTTTCATTGTTATATCAAAAGCGCGTAAGTGTTTGTTGTTTTATCAGCGCAGCTTAAGTCCGTACACAAACTCATCCATCAAGAATTCTTGAATGATATAATGTCATTAATTCAAATAAAGTTTAAAATAGGATGTATGTAAGTTCAAAAATTAACGTGAAATCTGGTTTGAAAATTGTTTTGATTCGAAATTAACAGGGTCAGATTAACATGATTAGAAAGGAAGATTAAAGATTTACGCCGACAATGCAGTTACCCAGGAATAAGTCAGCGGTAATGACTTTTCCTCGACGTATTTCGGACTTTTACTTGGAGACCAACAAATTTACCATGTGCGGATTTATTTGTGAATAAAATATCATTTCAGAAGTACACAAAATTACTTTGATTGAACACAGAGTTTTTCGCGTGATCCCAACAAGTCGCAGTCGTGAATTTACACTTTTGTTTGGCAATACAGTAACTTGGAGCACAAAATAATATTATGAACTTGTAAAGACATTTAAATAGAAAATGACATCATAAATATGTCCATAATTTTGTGAACTCAAATATTTTCTTTCAACAGTAGTGGTGGTGGTGGTATTCCAATAATCTTCTCGGGTCTTCCGTCGTGTGAATTCATCTATCGAATCGTACTTGAGATTTTTGGAAATAAAAGTGGGCCACACAAGAGAAGAGTGATAGAGAAGAATGGGATGAACAGTGTTTGTGTATGAGTCCCGGGATAAATAGTTGTAGGTGTGGATTTAGACTCATATATCACTGATATTCATTCAATACATTGACTCTTATTCCCCATTAGTCCACCTTTCTTGAGAAAAGATACATTTATCGCACTATGGATGAGTGGATCTATGGTCATTCAATTCGATCCTTAGAGTGAGAGTTATTTAAAAATTCGAATTCTCATTCAGTTATGAATTTATGCCTGACATTTTATCTCTCTTCAGTTCATCATTCTTGAGATCTTATTGGAAAATTCCTTCAATTCTCACGTGCGTGCGGCCTAAATGGGGGATGAATCTTCAGACCAACTGAAGTACAATTATTGAATGATCTCTAAAGTAAGTAAAAATTCCAATGGCGTCCACAGGAAGATTATTATATACTGGGTGGTTTATGCATGCTCCTGAAATTTCAACCGGGCGCACCAAAGAGTGGAATGAACGTTTTCATTTTGTAAAGTATTTTTACATCTATTTCGTTTTCACTCAAAAAATTATCGGAGCTCGTAGCCCAACTTGCATGATCAATGCCGCTCTATATACTTTACATTAGTTACAATATAAAATATTTACATTGTTAGTTCGGTTGCTCCTGCCAGTCTAATTTTAATTGTTAACTCGGAGTAATGATCAAAAAGAGATACTCTACTGATATTTTCAAAAGAGTGCCCATACCATACGCAGAACCTGTTGGAGAATCATCTTACACATTCCTCAAAATGATGAAACTTCCACCATCGCATCGTGCAGAAAAGTAGTACAATTACTCAATTACCGCTGCTACACAAATATAACGCAACATTTTAATTTTCACCAAGCACGTCTACAAAGTTTATTTTATTACGATGCTCGTTGACACAATTCGGACTCTGCAAGACCGAACGGGAGAACGGTAACGGCCGGGAGACTACTCGCACGGGTGTCAGGATTTTTAATTTGATATTAATTTAATTTAAAAAATTAAAATTTGATAATGTGTTTTGTGGATCTGTTGCCTCGCGAAGTAAGTACTGAAAATTGGAGTAGGTTTTCAAACTTAATTAAAGCTATGCGTAATTATGAAATGAAAATCCTAATATTCTGTGTAAAGACTCAATTCCTTGATCCTTTCAATTGAAATGATAAGGATGTCCCTGCGTAATAATTAGTACCCTCGACTTCCTTTCGGTTTAGTATACAGTAAAGGCTTCAATGTAGTATAAAGGCGCGTAAGACTTGACCCAATGACTAATTCTACTTTCATTGTACAACAAATTATAACATTACATGAGTCAAGTTGTGAATTAGACAATTTCGCTTTTACCGAGTCAATGCAAGACAGATCACGAGTATTAATTTTAATTAATACTCGTGAAAATTAAAAATTAAAATTTAATTTTAATTTTAAAATATGCATCATTCATTTTTACATCATTTATCTGGTTGTTTAGAAACATTCAAATTACTTTTGTTATAAAAACGTCCAAAGTTTTAGAGTTTACAATTTCTTGTGGTAAATTCACCCAAAGACGTGAGGAGTTATGTTTAAACATATTTAGACATAAACATGTTCTATTCTATTACTATCTGATAAACTTATATACGTAGGTATTACCTCTCGTAGACATGGTATTCGTGTGACATATGTGTTTTTGAATGTAGTCTTCACAGTAAGGTGGACAGTTCTGGTGTATAATATTGAATGTTAGCTTTAGTGTTTCGTATTTGAACATGTATTCAGGAAATAACCATTTTAGTTCTGTAGATATGAGTCCTTTAGCTTGATCATATTTCTTTAATCCAAATACAGTACAAACCTCCCAGATTGACTAAAATTGACGAATTAGCTATATCGTCCAGCATAAAACTGTACATCATTACCTATTTCATTCTGATTATTTTTTATTCTTGTCGGCATAAGGAGTAACCTAATAATAAATTCGTAACTTGCAGCATTCTGGCTTTCTGCTTTCAAAATAACTTTTCCACCCATTCCTGTAATTACGCTTAGCACAAAGAAGAACTGAACATTTTCGTAATGAAGATGTAAACATTTTTGCCCAAGTCCAAGTTGTCAATGCAGGTATTTTCCTATCCATCATTCAAGTGTTACCGACGACCCCCCGGAGTGAGTTGATCTCTTTAAGGATTTGCCAAAGGTTAAATTGTTAAATACCCATTGAATAGTCTCAGCATGAACTTGGGCACTTCATCCGGTCCTTCCTTCAATTTTCATTTCATGACTTTACATTCTTCCCCAATATTCCCTTCCATGCTGATGTCCAAGAATGAGACGGAAACCAAATCTAACTCAACAATAAAAATTTTCTTCCGTACACAAAACACCTTCACATCTGACTTTAATTTTTATTTTGACAAATCTGTTATTTTCATTTCAGGTATGTTGGGGTTCGATCCCTCCGACGGGCAAGGCATGGGGTGGACGAGTTAGTACTAGGCGTAATTTTCATACAAAATGTTAATTAATTAATTAATTATTTTTATTCGTTAATTAATTTTTACATTTAATGATGAATGATGGCTATTTATTATCATAAGGGGAATGAGTAGTTGTGTGAATGATTGGACGGTGGTTGTGGACAACATGATGGAGTCAGTTGGATTGAGTAAGGTGATGATTGGAATGAAATGAGATCGTTGGATCCTGTGAATCCAGATGATGATCCAAGGGGCGGATGAAAGGGCTGTTGGAAAGGGTTCCCAAAACCAATGAGGGCTCCTGGATTGTACATCCCTCTCTGATGAGTCCTCGTATGTTTCTTTAAATGATCTTTCCGTCCAAATTTTTTCCCACAATATGAACATGGAAATGGTCGTAAACCTGTTGACGTGACAGAGGGAGAGA
Organism: Protaphorura armata; assembly: GCA_034700305.1. Taxonomy (NCBI): domain Eukaryota; kingdom Metazoa; phylum Arthropoda; class Collembola; order Poduromorpha; family Onychiuridae; genus Protaphorura; species Protaphorura armata. Next base: position 7,966 of record JAQIXO010000292.1, read on the forward strand.
ATTCATTAGTCATCGTCACTTTAATTAAACTAGCAAAACCAACAACATCAACCCTTTTAATTATTCATGAGAGCTCGATACTGTTTAGTCATAGATATGGTGGTCATGGCTTTCGTATCCCTGACCCCTACCACATTCGTTACTCGAATAGTAGATTATCTGTTATCTCAGAATTTTTCGTGCTGCACTACACGAGTGATTACATTACAGTTTTTCGACCAAACCAGTCGAGTTATTAACCACCCGCTGAATGCCATTAATGGGTGATGAATTTTCAGCAAAATACATATAGCATGGAATACGGGAAGTCGTCACACAACTTTATAGCGACAACCAGCTATTTCATTTCAACAAACAAATTATCTAGCTATCTAAATGTCTTGTAAGTCCATAGTACGATTCAATTAATTATTTAGTGGAATTGGTGTAATGAATCTTACAACCTTAGGGTTTGCTATTTTCAACCGATTTTGTACGCTGATCAGACCAGAATACTCACATTTAATGCGCGCCAATTTCTATGGTGTATTTTTATTCCCTGTATTAAACGTTGTTGAAATAAATCGCAAAATTCATGAGTACTTTACCAATTCACAAGAATTCCACTTTTTTGTTTGTCAACTCAATCCAAAGTAAAACTGAAAAACCAAACTACGAAGAAATAAATATTTCATTCTGTTTATTTTTTATTCCTATCGGTACTGTACACGAAAAAACATAACGACAAAAAGTTTTCATTTTTGTTTAAATTATTCCAGCACTTCAAAAATTCATTCACACATACGTCGATGTACTCACTGATTGTCTTATTGAATTCCAAGGTGTTTACAAGAAAGATATTTATTATGTCGAATTAATTTATTCTTCAACACACAACCGCTCATCTTAATTGAGAAAAGAATATTTAAGACCATTTCAAGTGCAGTTAAATTTTCAGAACAGAATTAAAAAACACTCGATTTGATTTGGAGAAACAGACACAATATACATATGCTAAAGAATATAGATTCAAAATTGTTACCTGAATGAATCCGGCGATGTCTTGTCAATTCTTCATTTCTTGTAAAGCTCTTTCCACATCCCTCTTCCTCACATTCGTATGGGCGCTCACCTGGAAATTTTGTAAGGTAATGTTATTAGGTATTCAAAATACTTTTTCGCACAAGTCATGGGCATGCTAATTAAATTGATCATACGTGTATAAAAATTAATCAGACATTCATCTCTTATTGCGTTACAACTCAACCAATCATTATTGTAAAATTCTCACCAGTATGAATCCGAATATGACCCTTAAGCTGTCCATTATTTGAGAAAGCCACTTGACAATGTGGACAATGGAATCGTTTCGGCCGTTGTCTCTTTGTTTTCATGGAAGACAATGATTCCATGGGTAAAAGTCCCATAGCCGTCAATTCTGTCCTTGACAAACTGGCCAATTCGTTTATTGTACTTGGGTAAAGAAATATATTCGAAGAACAAGGACTTCCATCACTACAATTTGGAAAGTGTAAATCAAAGTCTGATGGGGAAATTGGATCACAGAAATTCGGCGTTACTGGGAGACTCGTACTCGTACTTGTGGCATTGGGAGTAATAGCCTCATGGTACGAAAAATGTCTGCTCGTTTCACTTCCATAATTCCCGGTGTCACATTCACGCTTCTTGACATTATAATTTTGACCAAGGGACAATTTTGAAATTTCGTTGGACCGAGATTCAACCTTGTTCCTGATTCTGTCTCCGTTTGTTTCCTTCTTAATCTTTATATGACGTTTTAGTCTACTCCCTTCCGTTTTTGACCTCACGGGTACATTTTTATTTGCTTCTGTTGTAGTGATTGCATCCGAAGATACTTTAATCGTTGGCTTTTCGACGCTGTCGCCTGAGATCACAGAGTCCGGTTCCTCGGAAGACAGATCCCAAGGTCTGAACAATTTTCCCATGAGGGTCATTATGAAAAAATTAATTTAGTCTTGTCACCTAGTAAATGTTGTAATCTGAGTCGTGTGATGTTGTGTTGTCACTTTAATAGGATTTGTATTTGTAATCCAAAGCTGTGTACTTAGGGAACTCAAAGGGTCATGCCGAGAAGTTAAGTGGAGTCAAGTGTCGGTAATCCGATAAGAGGATTAGGAAGCCAAAAGCGGCACTGAGCTCGAATTGCGGTCGGGAGAGCCCTTGTATAATTGAGGACAAGAGGCACGAGAGGAGGCCTTTAAGTCTCAGCCCTACGAGGGTCCCCTTTCGCCTCCGAAATCTGGGCTTATTCAGAATACACGGTTGGATTTCGGATACCTTATGAGTATTCGCGGGAAGGTGCAGTACTCATATACAACTGCAGCATACCAGAAAAGCCCATGTTTCATTATGAAAAGTGTCTCAAAAATGTATCACTTCTAACTTGTGATTTTTAGATGAAGTGAACATTGGCAGGTTTGATCGATTTGATTTTTTTAGTCATAACCCAAAAATTAGTGCGCCGAGGTAAATTGCGTATAATGCTTCAAAACCTGGTTATTAACACTACATACAACACAACATTCAACGTTTGAGAATTATGAATATTTTTTATATTGCGAGGACGAGGGCTGAGAACAGTTCGCAGGATTGATCGAGTCATCATTTTTGTGGTAAAAATCTCGAAATTAGCCACATTGTGAATTTATCGCATCCATCAATTTTCTGTCCAGAACACTGTTCTTTTCGTGCGGCCTGATTTTTTAGTCGAAAAAATTACATTGTTTAAGATTCTCAATTCCGATACTTTTGCAACTATAAGAGCATGGTTTGTGGGATTTTAGGATACACTCGTGTCAAATATAATCTTGGAAATTTTGGCCGCTTTTTTGAAGGCGAAATCAATAGAAAATAGTAAATTCGTTCAAATTCATGCAGAGTTAGCCATAACCTGGAAAGCAAAAGCAAATAATTTGTATTCTCTTTAAACAACCGATAACATGTAGCATATGAAAACTATATTTAATTTACTCTTGATTTGACTTTCAGAATAAAATTCTTGGCATTCCAAGTGCACATTAAGTATAATAATTTTCTCGAACCATTGTCACAGAGAATTGGCAAGGGCTACCCACCCTACCAGCTACAGCTATAGAAGTTTCAAGAATCTAGCCAAGCAATACGAGGAAGTCAAAGTTCAATCAAAATATTGAGAAAGTACATGCGAATACATGTCAACATTTTTTGACACTTTGCTGAGTGATGAGGTTTATCTTCCTTGCTACCTTTGGCTGGAGATCACCTGGGGGTCGGTTCCTTCAAACCCAAAAAAAAGTCTTGGCAAAAATAAAGCGTATAACTCAACATATTTCTACTTCTTTCCGCCCAGTGTAATTGTGTTGTGTAATATTATAACACACACACACATACAAGGAATGTAATTTTTAAAGGGAATTTCATTCAGAAAGATCAGAACAAGAAGTGTTCGTACTTATAATGTGGCATGGATAGGCCCAAAGGGCCGGACCTTGCCTTTGCATGAATGTTAGAAGTGGCCTGGACTGAACAATTGAAAAGACCCTTGAATCCCTTATTTCAAGAGCTCCCATTCAAGTAATCCCCACACAACCCCCCACTCCAAGTTTTTGAATGGGACGGTGAAGAGCCAAAATTCTATTTAGTGGTTTATTAATGGCTTACACGTCTAGTGAAAGAAACTCACTTTGGATACCTTTCATTTCATAAACCGAAATGGGATGAATGAATTGAATTGAATGACCTCTCCAACGGCAATTCATTTCTCAAACATGTTTTAGGGAGTTACAGCTTATAAAATGTGAAGATACAGGACTACATTGGATTTGCCTTGTGCCGTGCCCGAGGATCATACGCACAAGCATTCATTCAGTGTCATAATTAATTATCTTCATCAATTTTTCTATGAATTTGAAACCAAGCCTATGAGACAAATCTCTTACACTCATACACTCACAACTTACAATTAGACATTATAGTACAGAATACAGAGATACGTTTATTGTTAAAAAATTATTAACTTACTATTTTTGTTCAATGAAAATTACAACCAATAATTGCATTTATTTCACTTTGAGGAATTTGTGAGTAGAATCATCAGTTCTTCGTTTGACCTAATAAGGGTCACCCGAGGCATTAAGGAAGAAGACATTTCAATTTCAATGGACTAGGCTGTTTTTGATACAGTTAAAAAACCTTGTAGTCGCAGAATGACCACGCGACGGTTTGTATTTGAGTTTTATACAGTACTAATGTATAAATTTTTAAAGTTTTAACAAGAGAAGTGTTTGGAGGTAGTATGTCCGTTCTGGAAAAAACATGGACCAAACTACTACAGAGTAAGTCCAGAGGATCAGACCCTCAACACAACAGAGGAAGCAGCGGTTACTTGCATCATATATGATAAAACTGGTTGACTAATTCTTTAGCTATTAATTTGGGTAAAACCAGGGCTACTTCCCTGACTATTCACACCCGTACATAGTGAATTGAGTAAAAACGTTGACTAATAAAATTCTATGCAGATCCTGTGCTTGTGCTAACTACTAATTTCTTCATACCATAAAACCTCATAAGTTGAGAACACACGTTCTATGAATGTTTAGTCAAGTGCAAAAAGGTTCTGGTTGATATTTTGAATGAAAGGGCTAACGTGGAGTGAGGACAAGGCTGTGACATGGGAAATTGATTGTTTTTACGGTTATGGACAACAAAATACTATGTAGAAGTTGGAGGAATAATGGTGTGAAAAGTAGTTGAGAATGAATTTCATTTTTAGACAGCCCAGCCCCAGCCCAGTCACAGCCCTTTGGGCTGGGCATTTGCTTTTTGCGAATGGTAGGCACCTTTTTTGGTTTGGTTTCAAATGAATTGCGGTCCGACGGCGGCTAGAGTCTTGACTGACTATTTATTATTTATTCTAACCCTCAGACAGAGAGAAAATAAAATGGGAGAGAACAGGCCGACAGATTTTTAAAAAGAAGTGTAAATGTGTAATTGAGTGTTAAGAGCTCGCGGACGGACTCAGATGTCCCAAGCGGCAGTGTTAGCGGTTGTGGCTTGCATCGAGCGTCGCGCGCCATCGCATTTTACTCTTTTCATCTTTCAGACCAGACTCCAATTATTAATACCCACGAGTATTGACCAAAAATTGTTAGGTTTTTGGGATTTCGGACTTCAACTAGTTTGACTTCTAACAAGGGACAGTTTTCGGCTTAGTATTCAAAATAACTTTTTAAGAATTTTCGTTCTATACTGCTAAAGCTGTCCGGAGAAAGTTGTCATTTTTACCCCATGTTTTCCCATGGAATGTCTAAATCCCATGAAATACAATTTTCAGATCCAAGAGTATATTTTTTACCAATGTCGAATTTTGCACTCGATCATTCTCCCTTGTCATTCTGGCTTGTAAAAGTGTCACGAGGCATGGGCCTGGGCCATGAAGTTATTCCAGCGGATCGGAGTGTGGACAAGAGTATCACTTTCCAATCCCATAATCCCATTGACAGTAAAATGTTCTGTCCAGTGAACATGAACAAATACAAAAACATTTATCAGTCCTTTCTGGTCAACCCGCTCGCTCCCTCGAGTCTCACGTGTTCACTTCTTTAAAAGACCTTAGGACTTGGGTTACAGTGACTATGATGGCTGGTATCAAATAGAATAAAAAATCAAACGTTTCAAATTAACTCAATCCAGTATTAACTGTCTTACGCTTTATAGAATTAGAAAACTCAGCAACTCCTCAGTGTAGGTACTGTCCTCTGGAATATCTTGCATATTTTCGGGAGTCTTTTTAATTTGAAAATTACGATATGGGCTACGGAAGTTTTTCCTCAAAGTAAGTATTTGCATCAGCAAGTGTTAGCACAAATATTTAACTACATTTAAAAATCCCGTTAACATTGATTGCAATGGAAATAATGAATACCCACGCCAGCGCCTATCAACTGTGTGAAAGTAAGTCCAAATAAGGTAATCTAGTCTATAGGTTTTTAATCGCCGCAAGTAATCAATTAAAATAATTGCAGTTCAAATTTTTCATCCACGATTTACAATTGGTCAATTTTATGATTTTAAAATGTAATATTGCCTACAATTAACACGTCTGCATTGAATGCTCTATTTAAAAAATAAAAGGTTATTAGGATCAAAATTAATTTTCCAGCACTCGAACCTAAGCCAAATGCTCGAATCTGGCTCCTTTGACGAATACAAAATTACTCGTGAACACTTAACTTTGGAAAAGCTGTGGATGAAGTACGACCCAACTATAACTAGCATATTATATAATAGACCAAGCTTCTAATATTTTGATCGGAGTATGCATGAAAATCGAAATTTTTTTTTGTTGACCATCATAAAATTTGAAAAATTGTAAGCAAAGGCTAAATCTATTTTTGATCTTCTGGATAATTAAATTAAAAAATTTGGTGAATTTGAAAGATGACATGTATATTTTTGATACCAAGTATCAGTCCTTCGGTTTATCTTGTTCCGGGAAGGCAAGGTAAAATATATTGAATGGGACAGAGGAGAATTCTATCTTGCCTCAAAAAAGAATGTTCATTGCAAAAGTAGTCCTCCATCCTCCTAGTCCTTATACTAGTTGTACAAAAGTCAACTTCACAGCTGCAATGAAAACAATGAATTTCATGACAGGGACCAAATTTATAGTCAAAAGAGACTGAAAGGAACCTCTCCACACTCTTTTCTTAGGGAGAGGTCAACAAAGGCCGTTAAACACGAACTAAACCAAAATCGGTCTTTTGGTCTTGTTCTGTTCGTAATCCTAATGTTCTTCTTTTCACTTCCGATATTCACTCAGTCACCACTAGTGGTTTTCGAGTCCTTTGGTTTACCTGAAAATGCAACGAAGAATCTGTCATCGGACACTACACAGAAACCTTAGAAAGTGCACACACTTTCAAGTTCAATTGTCATTGTCATATTTTTCCCGGCGCAAGAGTCGGTGTTAATACTTATCACTTATGTCATTGTTGTTCAACTGTCAAAACAGTTATCTGGACTCGACTAGAGTAGGAAATCCTTAAATGGTAAATTCTGGGATCGGAACTGTAATTTTGAGAAATATTTTAATTTAGTCCAAACTCTCCGTACAAAATTAATAAAAAAGAATATTAGCACATCAAACATTCCAATTTGTTTCTGTAAATAATTATTATCAAGTTTTTCCACAATACAAAACACAGAATATCTACCAATTTTTTCGAGATTCTATTTCTTAACAGGGTCGGTAAGAAAACAAGAAAACCAACACGGCTTAAGCAGGAAACGTCACTTCCTACACCAACCAACCATTTCTGTGGTGCCAACTTGACATCAAAAGTGAAGAATCTAGAATTGACATGATGTCAGGTTAAAAAGTGATGAAAGGCTGTACCATATTGTTAAACTCGATTGAATTGAATATAAGTAGAGAGGCAGGCATACAATTGGTTCTGGCTAAAAATGTTTGAATCAATTCATTTCCCCTAAAAAGACGTCTCCTTTGGAATTTGTGCTTTGAAAATGAGCAACCCTTTCGCATGACTTCATGACATGATAACCTTCATGTTGATTAAACCCCGTGAATAATCCTTTGACACGTGTGAATCAAACAGAAAACTTACTATACATGTCAACTCTATTCCGTCACAGTTGACTTTTATGTACATAACACATTACATTTTTTAAACCTCGGTTGGTTTAATTTTTACCCTTCCATTCGATTCGATTAATTACTTACGTTTGACTGATCACTGAACTCCACCCTGGCTCTTTTCTAGTATTTAACAATTTTCATTTCTGAATACGGCTGGGGTTTCAAAAAACATTTACACCTACCTAATGGAATCATATTACAATTTGTGGAATTGAAAGTGATGGAAACACAAAGATCAATCTAATATTTTCTTTTAGTCGTGCATCATGTGAAAAAAACGGTTACTTTTGGCCCACCCTGTATATCTGAATTAATTTATATTATTTGAAAATATCTGCCAGGATTACGTAAGGATACAGATGATTTAATTTCAAACTGTTTCTTGAAACCCACCTAACCTCCCATGTAATTCAAACAATTAGTATATGTATTAAAATGAGCTTTTCAGACAACTGATAAACCTGTGTGAATAAAACCTTGGATATAATACGTAATACTAAATTCTACTTTGAGTAGATGTATGAAAATCAAATTCTAAAAACCCCACTCCATTTCTGTATTAATCTCCACGATGTATGTATTTCAGCCAGAAATCTCACAACAGTCTTGGAGTGGACATAAATTCACAGAATGAGTTCCAATGTCGGTTGAAATAATTTATTTTCTCTACTAAACTATTGTTAGTGAAGTAGTTTAGAGGCTGCCGTAAATTTCTTGTCTTTCAAAGTTCTCCAGTGACAAGCTTTTCACCCCATTTTCACGTTTTGAACATTTTGTGATGTCTGTTTGATAAAAGCTAATGTTTCATATACTGATTTAAAAATAAGTCCGTCCATCCACTCTTGTGAACGAAAGTAAATGTCAATGTCTAAACAGTTTAGCAGATATTTCTAACCTCATAATCTCATGAAAAGTCGTCGTCTTTTAAAAAATCAACTCTCGTCAAACAACCCTTCTCAGTCAAAATTTCTATACAAATATGATAATATCGTATTGAGGGATTTGTGAGAAGAATAAAATGTCTTGCGTGTTTTCGCTGCACAGATTGAAATTATACGGGGAATCTACTTTGGACTCTTCTGGTACAAAAGTTGTTAAAATAATAAATACGAATTTTACCAACATAAAATACTCATAAGACTATGCACATAAATACTACTGTTCAATGTAAAATCAATTGGAGATTTGCAGTTTTGTGAGAACACTCGGGAGAATTCCATGCGTAGTTGTAATTTAGTTACATCGAAATTACGTCTAAATTAATTTTATTACGTGAATCAATTAAATCCACAAAACTTAAGCAGTTTCAGAAATCCATAACGTGAAATCTCAACTAATAAATGAATGTTATGTGATTGTGATTGATTGCACGAGGTACTTTTACTTTACAGTTTAAGTTATGAAAGTAAATGACCCATTAAAAGTGTGGAACGGTTACTTCGTCTTTTTCCGAAAAGTATTTAAGTTGTGAAAAGACAAATGACGGAGAAATTTGTTCTTTTTTTACTGCTCTAAGGGCTCGTGTCAGATTTTGCAGCATCAATTATACATTTCTTAATTACTTTTTCTTACAGTGCATACATTTCTTACATTCCTTTTAAAATATTATGACGTAATATATTTTCCTCAAAGTAAAATTGTCTATTGTATACAATTTGTAATGACAGTAATCATTAATGAATTTCTCTTCTCGTACGCCAAACCCTTAATATCAAAATATTTCTGAAATATATATAAACTAAAAGTTATAAAAACCCATACTTGGTATACCAGAATCAAATTGTCCACGCAACCAATTAAATTGACCGCACCCGATAAACATTTTGAAATCTTAATAGACAAATTAAAATTAAATGTAGCCTAATTTATTTGTAGACTTGACGATTTGATTTGGAGATTGGAGATTAGGAGACTACGGATTACGTACAAGAAATTCTTGCTGCGAATACTTCAGTCATATTCACATTTTGTTGACTGAACACCAATTATATGTAAGTGAAATTAGTAGTAGCCTGATTTAGTCAATTGGATGTTGTGAATACAAATGTAAGGGTTAATTCTACAATATCAAACCAACTCTAGTAGCACGAATAGTTGGCACACGAAACTGTATATGCCAGCAAAATCTAAATTTATGTCATCCAATTCTGAATTTTTTGCTTCAATCTACATTTTGAAATTTATTAACATTCCTTGGCAGAATGGAGAACACGGAACCGGAAGAGGACCCACCGGACATCAGCCCTGAAACAGTTCAATTGTTGCAAAGGCTCTTCGCAGTTTTCAGGAAGTTCGCAGAGGGTAAAAATTGAAGACCGTACCTTATTCCTATATTTTTGTACATATAATTTTCTACAGTACATAACGCCTGGACAGAATGTAGTGAATTGACTGCATCGATTCCACTAATTGTATCTATTTGGGTTAAGATTTTTGTGAATACAAATAGACTCGTCTTACTCAGAATTTAGAGATTATGTAACGGACTGGATTTTGTAATGGAAGACAATTATTTAATTCTTATCCAAGAAGTTCTGGACAATACGGGCGAAAGGAATCTTGATAAATCCAAAAAATTTAAAATCGACATTGAATACATTACGGTCTAAATATTTGTTTGCATGGTCTGTACAAAATTTTATACTATTAACCAGATGCGTCCTACGTTAGACATGAGACATCCCAAGAGTTTCTCCAATGGAGTAGTTGTTATTTTCGGAGATTGGCCTATGAGGAAATGCAACCTGAATTGGAAGGGAAGATTAAGTACCCTCAATGTACCCTTGAACGTATACTCGCTGCACCCGTTTTGAAATTTCTTCGCAAAAAGGTACTTGAAATTTAATCAGCGCATAATGCATGTGCAATCTATATTATCGTAATCTCATGCATAATTTTATTTTGTATTTTTAAATTAGATGATGAAGGGGACAGAGTACGTGACTTTAGATGAAATGAAGAAGAAATGGACGGGTGTTTATTTGAATGCGGAAAAGTTTGATAAGATTGCCAGAATGGCACCTTTGGATGAGAAGTTTAAATGGACAAACATTTTGGATCTTGCTGCTCGGAGTATTGCTTCGGTCAGTTTTATTTATTCCGTTCAGTATTGAACCCACCTACAGGGTGTACGAAAACTTAGAGTGAGGTGCACACAGAGGTGCTACAGATGCTAATTTCCACACCCGGTGAAGTGACTGACGCATGACGCAGTGTCATATTTGGGGCATTGTCATTGTGTATTGTATTGTTCAGAAAAATAATTATTTTATTAATTTTCAGGACATGGCCCAAACAATGAAAATTATTTGTGAAATCTACTCTGATAAACCTCATGGAAAATATCCAATAATTAAATTTGAGACATGGTGGGAGCATTACATTTACTTGGCCCAAGTTGCTAATATTGATGAGGGCACAGTTCAAATTGCTCGCCGTTTTCTCAAACGTTTGGTGTATAGAAAATCTAACTTGATCGGGCCAAAGGATTTTTTACGTAAGGATTGTCAACCACTTGAATGAATATAGAAGAAAACTACAGAAAATTTTGATCATAACACAACTTGAATAATGTACAAGTCTAAAGAGCCTAGTTTGGGTGATCCTTGTCTTAATTTGAACACAACAACTACAAGCAGCAAAATGTTGAAAAATAAAACCGAATTTCTAAATTGAAATATCGTATCATGATTTTTAATTTTATTTGGTGATTTTTGCATCTTACAATTAGATGTCTGATCAAATGCTCTGCTGATTAGTCTTCCAAAAATTGTTCTAGTTCGATCGGCTGTAGTTAGAAAAGATTACTCACATTAGGAATTAGTTTAAAATCTGGAGTATCTATTTACTTGGCTCCACCTAACATCACGATTCACATACTTTTAGCTTGTGTTTTCTTTTGGAGATTCTCAACGTTCTAAACTTATACAGTCGAAAGAGGGACTCTTTCGTTTTACAGAAATCATCGCACCGGCGACGGCGACTGTTCGGTCTCTCAGTTTCAGGTTATACAGTGTGGTTGTGTTATGTATACCAAAAGTTTTGAACTCTGGGTTTGAATATTAAAGGCCACGTCTTGTATTCTAAGTTTTATGCACACAATGTCGATTGCTTCTCTTTCATACGATCATATGCATTTGATAGTAGTACAACTGTATAAAAATTTAGCATGATTAATTTGAATAATAACTTTTTGAAGGTATGGTTGAGTTGGATGCGACTAATTCAGGTTTCAGCTCACTTATATCTATTTACTTCTCATTCTTTGTGTTGCCATAATGAGACAATCGAAAAGCATATTATTATGTACGACTGCATTGGATAGCACACTAATAAAGAAATCAAATCAAATCTGAACATTATCGGGTCTAATATTTGCTTTAACATTTTTCACAAAAATGTTGGAAGGAATGATTCAGATCGAGAAACCGAAATGCCGATTTAATTACTAATTTTTTAGAATTTCATAAAAATTTAAACCTGAAGTTGCTTCCGCATTCGCTTCTAAACTGCACTAAAACGATTAGAATTTACATTTTCCGAAGTAACTGCTTTATAACTGATCGTGGTCTCTGTTGGTCTCAGCTGGACAGGGAATTCACAATCTTTTATGTCACTACGTACGTTAACCCTTAAATTCCAGTCTTGCTCATTCTTTGTGGAATTTAATATATTCCACTCATACGGAAGGATAATCTTCCCATACTTTATCTCTTGTTATGCGATGAATATGTGACCTCTTTATATGGATAATTGTCAAATTGTTATCCTGGGCAAGGGAAAATAGACTTGACCAGACTTGTAGTAAGCTTATCAATAAGTAGTTGGTACATGCAGGTACAGTTGTGTTCATCGCGTTATGTTCGACAAGGGAAATTTTATCCCATTCATCTGGGTCGGGTTTACACAAAACCTTATTTAAGTGTTAAGTAAAGAAATTTTTAGCAAAAGTTATAACAAAAAAATGTTGTATACATTCTGGATTGCAATTAATTTGAAAGGTTTGATCTGATGCGGGATGCAATTTTCATGAGAATCGTGTTTACTCAAGCTTTCGTAAAATCACTCATTGACACTGGCACACAAAACACATCACACAAGAAGACTCTACACCTGATTAAATATATTACATTTCGTAAATACAAGAATAATTAATTGAAGGCACCATCCTTGTAGAGATATTCCCTAGAATTTTTTTTAAACTCAAAATCTGGAAATTGAGACTCTGGCTATCCAAGTATCCAACTCAAAAACTTTTGAGGTATTATTGTTAGTGCTATGAGAGGAATACATATCTGAAGGATTTTTAAGCTTGGATGAATACTTCTTGAGATAAAGAATTGGTAAAAAATCACATACACCGAACGTTTCCAAATAGCATATACCGAGTACATTACATTGCATGTCGTAAATCACATTTAATACAGATTTAAAACGTTCTGGATTAATCTCTACGGGGGTAAAGAATTGAGACGGTTACGCTCGGATATAAAATGTTTTTTATCATTGTTAAAAAAAATATGTAGAGTAATACCACGAAATCCACAGATTTGTTTCAAATATTTGTACAATGGAAGCTGAAACTACAAAAGGAAATCGGACGTTCATTCAAACTAGTCTAACAAGAAAATTTTAGATTAACAAGCAAAATTTAAACTGAACGACTTTTTTGTTGGATGAAAGTTGATTGCATTCTTTCCGTTCTTTCGATTTTTCTCAGACCAAAAAAGGATTACATTTAATTTGCTAGTTTTCTGTGGATTTCTAAATGACAGTTGTACAAGTTTTCGTCACGCTTGGCCTGGAGTTTATATTATGTAGCAAAGCATCTCGTGTTTTTAAAATTCCGGCCACCTTGCTAAAATTTAGCTGAAAATGCTGGAAAAAAAGAAAAAATTAACTCGGCTGTTCAAAAATAAGCAAACGTTTCAGATTCCCTTATAGGTTTTGTAAATTGAATTTTCTAAGGTTAACCGAATTCAATAATTCAACTCGGAGACTATAAAAGATTTGATTTGTATTGTAATTCAGAAATTAAATAGGACTAGACATACCACATGCATACGTAATTTACAATGGTACATGCATAATGACAACCTTGCCGGTTTGTCGAACCGCAAGCACTGAATGAAATAAACCGTTTGACGAAATGAAGGCAATCTCTCCCATTCGCATTGTAGAATGTTTGAATTAGTACAGACTTTAGAAGGGAAGGTACGCTACAGAACTGTATTTCTATTTTAGTCAGCATGGATCCCATTTTTGGATTTCCGGACCAAGAATTTGCATGCTCATGCAATGCTAAACTAAACTAAACTAAGAAAAAGCCAGTATACGCACAAAGACACACGTACATACGTAACATGCTACTGAATGTAGATTTTAGTTTTCGGGGTTTTCATGATGCTATTCGACTTCTTATAGTGCGGCTGGTTGTTTTGTCTAAACTAAACTACCAGGGGGATCCCCGATTGCCCCGAGAGTGCATTTGAACTTTCGGTTTCCTTATTTGGAAACATCTCTTCAGACAAAATCCTTACCTAGGCATACACACCCAACTTTACAAGTTTTGAACAAATGCAATGCTGTTCTGTTCTGAACTTTAAAAATACTCTTCCCTCACTTTGGATTTTTTTATGCAATTTTTTTCGGTTGGACACAAACAAACATGCAGGCAGAGTACTTGCATGTGTGCATACTTTTTACATTTTCGGTTACCTTTACCTTTATATTTTTGGGATGGCGGGAATCGGGAATACCCGCTTCCGATTTTATCGGATGCGGTTTGGCTTATTCCTAATTTGGAAGTGTTGGAATAGGGTGGGAGAAAAAGTAAATGTGACAGATAGAGCAAGGCAGACTGGGAGTGATTTCGTTGCATAAGTGTCTATCATCCAATCATAATGATAGTATTTAGTTTTCAAGGTCTGAAGAATGATGTCTAATGTATATTTTAAAAAATATTCAAAATCTATCTGACATGGAATTCGCTGTTCATGCAGATAAAAACAGATGGAGTCTCTTGAAAAATATGCTCATTGTCAGCTCCTAAAATGTCTGAAGCATTTCATCAATTCCATTCCATACATGAGTTCAAGTCACATCTACAGAATGTCAATAGAAGCTTTCATGTAAAAAACGTATTTTCAAAATCCCCTGTCAAATTCAAATGTTTACGGGTGACGGTCAATTCAGATTTACAATCTGAACAGACAGACATCTGAACTAGTTAGATTAATAATTATTTGGCATCCTATCCATTATTTTTGTAACTTATGGGAGTCTCATTCCATTCTGAACTAATAATTGCACAAAGAGATTTGACGCATTACAAGATCGTATTTGTAATTAAAACTCCTTCCAGTAATTTTTTTTCCTGGGTAGAATACAAGTCCCTACCATAGTTTATTTCTGAGTGATCTGATCTGTTACTTATGTGGTTTGTTTTTAATTAAGACATTATATGAATGTATTCTAAATGCCCAGACCAATTTGCATTTTTTTTGCGCAGAATAACCCTCAGTTATTTCTTTGCATAATAATCAGAAAACAATACGAGGAAATTTTTTTGAAATTCTAGCATTTCTATTCACATTTACTCTATAATCCGAAATGTAAGGCAGAATGTAATTTGTTGAGAAATAATTGCGGAAATAAAGAAATACTAATAGAGAAATCCGAAACATTGACTTAATGTGAGCTGCGTGTTTACCACACGAATATTCTATTGTTGAAAGATTTAATATAAAAATACTATACTGTTAACTAATTATCCAACAATGACAAATTTTTACGTTAGAAATATTTCATTGTGTTCACTTATCACATCCAATATTGTACAAGTTAATGAACTAATTCATCTACCCGTCATTCGTACGTGATTGTATGTGATTGGCATATTCTTATGTATACTATGACCGAGATTAAGAGTTTTGAATTTTTGGGAGTGGAAATTGGGACTAGGAATTGTCCCATACTCATAATTTTGCTTTCAATCAATCAATCAATCATAGAATTTTATGACCAAAGGTCGGACATAATTTTGATTTTAATTAATTTTGATGTTCACTTTAGATAAAAGTTCGACAAAACCAAAGATATAGGGTGAGTCAGAAATATGTCCACCATTTTGAAATTAAATATCTTTAAAACGGTTTAACCGATTCGGGTGCGGTT